>JAEMWC010000357.1:197500-297500 GCA_016490735.1 Pachyseris speciosa
TCAACTCATCACTTGATCATGGAAGAATGTGGATAAAGAGACATTTTCCTCGCTATTATACCATCTGTTAATATCACGCTGACATATTTTTGAGGAAAAAGCTCACCGCTTTATATATTAAGCAGGAAAGATATAAAGATGAGAACTTCTGTTTCTATGAGAAACTGTGAAAATTAGTGTGATTCAAACTCAGGAAAGATCTTAAAGACGCTTTCAAATTTACATGTAAAGCCCCCTGTCGTTTGGCTTTCCACAAATTGATAGCTTCTCTTTGTTTTCATAGCATTTTGTCCCCTGGATATCGGACAAAATTTTAACAGTACTTTCACAATAGTAATTAGTTACCATTGTCTTTTACCGAGGCATCACTGTGGCAAATTCACAGCGGCTTTTGGGGGTGTCTAGAAAACTAAGACCTAAGACCTAAGACCCCTGGAAAACTAAGGCAGATTTTTTTAGTCATGGACAGGTCAAGAAACAATGTTTGGCGTTAATGGCTTTGATATGATGGTAATCAAACTTTTCTGCTATTGCCGCTAAAAGTTTGACTTCAGTGATTCCTTCCAGACGTGGCAGAGATCCTTCATGGAATGGTCACAAGATAAACACAAACATTTGTATTGATATTGCCATAAGTCCTTTAAAATATAGGAGGATATAGGAGGAAACAAGTTTCTAGCATCAGAAATTAATAATGTGGCGCCAGGGGAGAAGGAAGAAAGCGATGCCATGAAGAAAACAACTGAATGCAGGCCATATATTAAAATGTCATGAACATAACATAGATAACATCGCTGTTGAAAGAATGGCACAGGTTTTGTTTTACTTTGATATCAGGTTTTCCTCTGTTGCCTTCTTTTCTTCTCACAGTTCCGTTTTGAAAAAAAAAAAAAGTAAATAAATGAAATGCCTGATCGCAGGTGAGATCAAATGCAGGTACTGCAAAATAACATTCGAATAACATTGTATATTGTATTTGTAAGTCTATAAATATATGATAAGTAGATCACTATTTCTTGCTCCAAAGTGTCACAGTGACCAGCGCGATACGGCCTCAGTTGGCAGATCAAAGCTGCTGTAACGCACACCATACAATTTCAATTACAAGCCGACATGGTTTTCTGTTCTTGGGTTTCTAGGGGGGTCTTAGTTTTCCAGTGGTCTTAGGTCTTAGGTCTTAGGTCTTAGTTTTCTAGACACCCCGGCTTTCGGTTGCTTTCGGTATTGTCGTGGTTTTGGATTCGGTGATGCCGTGGTGGATTTGCAGTAAACAACATTGGCAAAGATGAGGTTTTAGCATGTGCTAATTGGGCGATAGTTTAAGAGCGGTACTGTATTCTTGTTTTAATAGGATGCAAAAGTGGGACAGGCTCACCTGGACAGCCATGGAGAAGTGGATCTTTGTTTGTACCTTCTTGATAACCTGCTGAGTGGCAGAATAGTGCTACCTGAAGAAGAGCCAGTGACTAGCAATGCTGCATCATCATCTTTGATTTCCAGTTATAACAGCAGCATTCAGCTTAATCACAGTCACTTGTTCCCGTTGTGTGACTCTGCATGTTCACTGAACTCACTACATACAACCCCTCCTACATTCTCTGAATGTGGTCCATTCGAACCAAGCAAGTTGGCACCTCACAGATTACCACCTGCAGACAAACTGAAGGAAAATGATTTGTGGTCACTTCCTATTCAGAGAGAACTCAGTTCTACTGAGCAAGTATCAGAGAATTCATTGACACCCTCTGCTGGAGGCACTGATTTTTGTGTAAAGTTATGTGAGAAGCCCTCTCAGTTCTCAGATCAACTTGCTTGGTCAAATCCAGAGGAGGTGTTGACTACAGATGAAAGCAATGGTGATTACCCCAAGCAGTATGACGGTATCCATCAAGCACAGGGTAATTTAAGGAAAGAAGGAGATTTGGGTAACTTGGATCACAACTGTGTTACAGAGATTGTCCCCACAGTTGATAATTTGAAGTCCAAGGTTGATTGTGGCAGAGATTTCCATTTAACAAAATGCATTGGTGCTCACTTGAAGCCAAACCAACAGTCATCTTCTCAGAGTTATCCAGAGTTCTTGTCATCACCAGTTTCAGAGGACAATGGTGAAGAAAATCTCCAAAGTGAAGCTGTTCTAAATTTTGAGGATGAATTTGTGTCTGTACAGAATCAGTGCCATGAGTTACGAGAGCAAGTAAACAGGCTGGAGGAGCTGCTGAAGCATAGTGAGGCAGAGAAACTGGAAATTCAAGCTGAGCTGGGAAGGTATCTGTTTCTTGAGGACAAACAAAGACGCAGTGGAAAAGTTAAGATTCTGGCCAGGACATCGAGCAGTGATGAGGGTAGACTGTGTGCAGCTAGTGCTTCTGTTGCAACAAGTGATAATAAGAAGCTTCTTGGTGGTGCAGGTACTTCACAGGAACCAAGTACGTTAAAAGCATTGAAATGTGAGTAGTGGAGCTATGCTATTGGTAGAAACATGTTTCAACCTATAGCACCTGTAGCTCCACTGCACACCATATAAACCATGCACAACCCACAATTCTTTGATTCACTCTAATGAAGGGCTAACACTCACAATTAAGAATTTTGGAAATAACCAACACTTCAGTAAAAATCAAAGTGGCTATGAGTCACTGAACTCAGAAAATGAATTATAAATCACTCATGGATATTATTATGGTTTTGATTCCCTTGTTAAGAAATGTAACTGAAACCTCCAAAAGAGAAGCATGACACTTGCATTACATTTTACACATGATTTTAAGTCTTTGTAAGGTCAAAAGAAGTGTAGAAGCCCTCTTCAAATCAAATACCCCTGTTGCTTAACACCTGTCTGTTGTGTTTATCCCAGAAAAAATTGTTAATCTTTTGTAGTGGCTTCATGAAAGTTGATTTTTCACTAAGTCATTTTCATGATCACAATTTTTGATTGCACAGTCTCTTGATCAGCAGATTTACAAAACAATATTTGACAGGAATTGATTGAAGGATCAAGTGAAATCTGTATATTTCATGTTAACACACCATAATTATTTTGTGATGCTAATTGGGAAAACCAGGCTTAATGAAAATAGCATTTCAAAATGCATTTCAATCCATTTTGAATGCGTTACAATGTATTGCAATGCTCACCAATGATTCGTGACACATTACAATGTTTACCAACAAATGCGGACAATTGTTTTAAATGTTTAAAATGATTTTCCAACGTTCAATGCATTGGCAATGTTTCCAAACGCTTTTGTAATTTTAAATAATTATTATGCCTAAAGTTCAACGCAGTACGCATATGATTATGACATTAACAAACAAAACTGAAATGCTCTTTGTTTGTCCAGCCAGTTGTAAAAATGGCAGCTCAGTGTCAACTCTCAAAAAAATGTGAACTCATAACTCAAAGAATCCATTTTCAAATCTGTTTTCAAACTTAGTTTGTAAAGTGCATTTATTTATTCCTGTCAAAGTTCACTGGTGCGGTGATATTATTTCTGTATAAAAGCATCATTATTTGTTGAAGACTACTGAAAATAGTTATATTTTGAAAGTACAAGCTCAAATGTCTGGATTTCTAATGACCAGTTGCTTTTCATGACATTCTGTGATTGTGTCTTGCTTTATCTGAATGAACAACAGGAAACTGTAGAAAATATTTTTATCGGTGGAAGATTCATGTCACATGCCTTTAGGCAACCAGAGTGATCATATGTCACTTGCTCATGTTTGCGGTCACATTTGATGGCTCTCCGATATTATGCACCAGTCATTTGAATCCCCCGCCACCCCCCATTCGCACTTGAGCGGGGGGATTCACTTTTTATGCAAGTGAAAGCGAGTGAAGTCCCTTTCTCTGGGGACACAAGTGAGTGGTGCATTCCCCCTCCCCCACTGTTCCACACACAAATTGTACTCCCTTTGTGAAACAACTTATTATCAACAAGCTTAACACGGGTTAAAAAACACTGTTGCCAGCCATGAAATAAACATTGATTTTTGAGCCGCCAGCACATTGCTCGCAAAGGCCCCTCAATGCACAATGAATAAGTCAAATATCTTTATTGTAAAGCTAATTTCATTGATACTTCTGTATAAATTGACAACGAAACACAACAGACAACTACACTTTTTGCTGGTTATTACCAGAAAATAATGAAATACTTTGGGTTAAAAGCACATGCATACCGGAATGATTCTTTCAATTTTCATTCGACAAAAATGAGTGAAGTGCATACAATATCATGGAAAATATGCCTACCTTTGTTGATCAAACTTTTCAGATCTTTGGCTACAACAGCCTACTTTGGTCCATCATGGTGATAATAAACTTTGCAAAGCACTTAAAGGGACTATATCATCCAACGCGCATGCGCGAGTTGGTCAGAAAACTTTTGAAAACATTAGCCCAATGTTTCCAAATGCTGTCGAAGGTTCCCAGTAGCCGATTTCATCTGTTTGAATCGCGTTAATCTTGCTCACAATCAGTCTTAAGGAAATACAGACGGCTTTTGTAGCAATATCTTTTTGAGATCTGGCTTTGGAAGAATTATTTTCGTGGAAATGTGATGTCTACTAGTGGCGGTCGTCGTGCTGGCAGCAGACGAAAGAGAATTTACGACAGCAACACCATTAGATGCAAAGTTTGGGAATGTGGAAATCAGAGGATTTGTCTGGATTGTTTAATTTATTCTTTTTGGGTTTTGGCGAAATTAAAGTGTGGTTATTCCACTGATTCTAAGTTCACGGGACATCGATATCTTCGATGATTTGCATTTGATAAGACATTCAACCTAGCGGTTTATTTTGACATGACTTTAATTTCTTTGTGCCACAAGTACATAAATTGGTGCAATGCACTTTGCAGTTTTACAGGGGAAACCATTGGCTTTTGAGGTAGCTTTTCGAGAACAAGTAAGTCACTGTCATCAAAAGTGTTTACTGCAATCGATCCGAAGAGAAAATGACAGCAGTGTTCATGTCAGACAACATACAACGCGAATAAACAGGCTAGACTAGCCACAATAGACTCGCTTTTGACGACAGCAACGACAATTTCCATGATTTCGAAAAAACAGGCACGTAAATTCTACTCTCCGCGTTGTATGAAAGTGTTGTCGGCACGTAGGAAACAATGGCTGGCGTCCAGGCGAGCGAGACTGTTGTGATGAGCTGTATGCAAATTAGTGCCAGCCGGTCCCTACTGCCCATGTGCCCCAGCTGACATAGTCCCTTTAATTCCCTTCAGTGATCCAGACTGGATCAGTGATCCAGACTGGGATCTTCTACTACTACTACTACTACTACTACCACCACCACTACCAATACCAATACCACTACCTCTATCATTACCACTACCTCTACTGGGGAACCAAAATGGAGTGTATCTGAAGTGAAATAAGCCCTTGCAATCCCCTGCTAAGGCCCAAATGGGGAGGAGTGGGTGCAGGTGTTTCAAATGACTGGTGCATTGCAGAGCATTGTTTACCTTTTTGTTACCATGTTAACATTAATGAACAACGCTTATTCTAAGCCAAACAAAAAAGTCATTTTTGAGCCCATTTGAGACTCTCCGAAAGCCAGTTGAAAGCCAAACAGCAATGTTTATTCATTTATGCTTAACCTTTGTGACAAAATTCTGAAGTCTTTGGTAACAGCAACAACAAAACATGGAAGGCAAGTGAACTTTCTCAGAATGAAAATGGCAACTGGTTGTGGTAGTGTTCGCAGTTACTGTAACACTGTCTGTAATGAACCGGCTGAAGTTGAGATCTAAAGCAAAAAGTGAATGCATGTTTCATGATGTTCACTACATCCTCACAAATATTAGATTGAATTACACTGGTTTCATTGATTTTTCTTTGAAATTTAGATTTGTTCCTGGTAAAGTGATTCTACTGATTTTCCACTCAATATCAGTGGTTCAGATAATGGCCTCAACAGGGTTAATCAAGTACAGCTAGCTAATAAGTTATCTGTTGCCATCACTTCCCTACCACGCGCAGTCATGGCAGAAGGATAATTCTTCGCTCACCCACCCAAATGTGCCTGCACTGCAGGCTGTGTCAATAAAAGTGAATGGTTAAAAAAGCAACAAGCTGATGTTTCATTGAAACGCATAGTGAACGTTTGAAAACGTTTTCTGAATGTTTTGAAATCGTTTTGAACGTTTTTCGGTTCCATTGGAGAACATTGCCAACATTTTAAAATGCATTGAAGTGTTCTTTAAAGCATGCCAACGTTTCAAAATATGTTGTGATGAAAAAATGGCTCAACGCAATTTTCATTAAGCCCGGTATTCCCAAATAGGGTCCCATTAAATGTGACTATGAGGGTGACTATAAATTTTATAGTCATCCTCATAGAATATTCCCACACACTCTCAAGTAAGTAAAGCATCTCAAATAATAAAAGCACCTCAAGTACAACAAAGAATTAAAGAATGTCTAGTAGAGAATAAATTATTACGATAAGAGGAGTTTATGGGAAAAATCTATGAGGGCTTCTGTATGGCGTGTTAATGTGACATATACCATGAAATCAGCCTCACACTTACAACTCGGAAATGGCGTAGCCATTATTTTTCAGAGTTATTAATTATACAAGGTGGACTAGTCTACAACTAAATTCTTATCAGAAGCCATTCATTAATAAGCATGTCTGTGCTAATTATTACTTAACAGTTATTACATGTTGTTAGTTTATTATTGATTGTGATAATATATACCTATCTGATTTACTTCTATTTTTAAGTTGCAAGCACTTAAATTTGCACATCGTTGGCATAGCAAAGTGCTACCAAACATCTTTGAAATCTATTTTCAATATGCTAATGATATTCATAGTTATAATATGAGATATGCCACTAATAAAAATTTTTATAAGCCGAGTAAAAAAGCCAACATTGGAAAACAAATTGATTATTTTGTATCTTCAATATTATTGTAGTTGACCTTTGTCAAGATCTTCCAACTAGCTTGAAAAATTAATCTTAACACTTTTTCCTTCCCTGGCAAATTAAAAGAATATCTTCTTAAAACTCAATCCAGTAAATGAAATTATGTCAACGACTGCCCATATCTGTGCTTATTTTTTGTCTTAGTTTTTAATGTGTGTATCTGTTGTTGTTGTTGTTGTTGCTGCTGCTGCTGTTTTTGTTGTAGTCGCTACAATTTGTTTAATTACCTTTCCTTAGCTAGGGGCTAACTAGAAAACTTTAGTTTATTTAGCTCCTAGACACCTTTAAATTGTAATACTTTAGCTTTTCTTTTCCCCTTTTACAGTTCTAAAATAAAGAAAATGTAATGCTAATAGTAGAAAAAGGTGTAAATAATAAAGGTTGTTGTTGTTGCATGATTTCTTTTTGGCAGGCTTCACACTGCAATCAAGACTTCTCGAGATCTCTAACTCTGTAACAGAAGATGAATTGAAGCAGATGAAGTTCCTATCAAAAGGAAAAGTCAGTGGCTTTAGGCTTGCGAGGATCAGAGAAGGCTTTGAGCTGTTTGAAGAACTAGAAACTGATGGGAAGTATCCATGGACCTTTATTGGGCAGCTTCTTGAAGGAATTAAGCGTTTTGATCTTCTGGAGAAGCTTGTATTGCCTTTATCTGGCCTTGTGAGAAGTGGTAAGAGACATATGGTCTTTAGTAGGATTGCTTCTTGGCAAAGTAATGTGAGAAAATTTTTGACAGTATGTTCACAGTGGAAATAACTTCCTTTTGTCTTTTCACCGAGGCATAGCCACAGCCAACTCACCACAGCTTTAATTAGGTTTCAGCATTGCTGCAGTTTCAGTTTTGGTGTCACTAGTGAATTTGCACTAAACAACATCAGCAAAGATGCAGTTTTTACTGTGCGTTTATGGGGAGGTCTTGGGCAGTACTGTCCCTTTTCATCAAGAGGGGATGGGTTTGTCTTGCGTGTAAAGTAATTTTGTTTTAGTTCAACCTATATTTGCCATGATATTTTCCTTCTTTCTCTGCTACTGTTATTACCTATTAGTATTTGTGACACTATTTTGACTAGCTTCATCATTGCCTCATTGCATTAACAGATCATCCCACTGAGGCAGGTATGGTGGAGAAAACAAATGGATCACCTAAGAATTCTGGAAACTCCCCAGAACCTTTGTCAATAAGAGATGACAGTTGTGATAGGGAAGCTAAGAGATTAGACAAGAAGACCAATACAGCTAACCAAGCTTCATGTGTTTCCTCAAAAGAATCATACAACAATCACTCACTCTGTGGAGATAATGCAGTGTCAAAACCAGAGAAGAATGGTCTTGATTACAGCTTGAATGGATCGGTTTCATCAGGTGGGGGTTCAGATGAGACTAGCAGTGATATGTCTGCATTGAGCGCCAGTGCAAGCAGTGAAAGTTCATCCTCTCAAAGTGACCTTAATGCTAGAGAGCAGTTTCCTGATTCTTCCAGTGACAGCAGCAAGTCCGATTCCAGTTCCAACACAACTGTAAGTTCATCAGATTCATTTGTCCAGCCTGGGCAGAGTACACAAACCAGCTCAAATGGCAGCTCACAGGACTCTTCTGACAGTGCCTCAAGATTGAGTTCAGTCACTTCTCATTCTGCTGCAGCAACTGGTGAAATCTCAAGTGACAGTGGCCGTACTACAACAAGTAGTGAAGAAGAGATAACATGCATGTCTCAGTTACTTGGTAATGAAGATGATGCGTCTGAAAGTGGAGATGCGGAGGGGGCAGGAGCATGTGCTGCTAGCATTGAGGACAGAAAGAAGGGTTCTGTGGATTCCTGTGATGGGACAGTAAAACCAAACATTTCTGGCACATCTATGCTAGATTCTGAAGTAAATTCTACTGTTGACAATTCTGCCGGTAATCATTCCAGACCCCTGAGTGGTTCAGGTGCAAGAAACAGGCCTCTGTTGCAACAAAGCTCACCTGATGTTCATGGCCAAACAGCACTGAGTGCATCAAGCAGCTCTACTACAAACTGGGAACGTCAAGGTGCTCGACCAAAACAGGTTCGAATGCAACGTCAACCACCAGAGTCCGTACCACATGAAATTATCGGCCCTTTGTCTGATGGTTTAGCAGGCGACTTCTTAGCAAGGCACTCACAAGATAGAGCTCTTCATCAGAGTCTCTACAGAGATGGTGCAGACTTGTCCTTGTTCAATGATGCTCTCTTACAGGGTGCCTCATATGCTAATGGCATGTTAAACACATCTGAATCCAACGCAGCCAGGGCATACTTTGGGGATTGCCAGGTTGCATCAAGAACCTATCCATATAGTAGATTAGGAAGTCTTTCACGTGTACCAGCAAGTGGCTTACTAGGTGGCTGCTCCTATAACGATCACTTGAGCAGCAACAGTGGTCTTGCAACAGGACCTTTGCCAAGCCATTTAGCAGGCAGTACTTTCACTTTTCACAGAAACTACCCATTAGCCAGTAGTTCCAATGTAGCAAATGGCCATTCATTCCAAAGCAGCTTTGTAAATAGTGCTAGTGGATTTGCTGGAAGAGAATATTTTAGTAGACAATCTTATTTACAGTATGACCAGCATTCAGACATGGGAATTTACCAGTTAGGGCCAAGGAATCAGCTTTGTTCAGGAATGGCTCAATGGAATGTTGCCGAAGGCTCAGCGGTTGGTGCTGTAGGTTTTCAAATGGCTGGACACTCATTGTACAGTACTCAAAGACATAATGTTTTTGGTGAGACTACTGCATCAATAACCCCTGAGCAGGACATCAGGCAAACATCTCGGCAAGCAAACGTTGCTCTACCAGATCAATCTAGCAGTTTTGCAAAGAGCAATCATGTGCCAAGTGCTTCCACAGGAAATACTGTTGACAGAGACATTAGAAATTCTGGTTTACCAGCTCCAGCTCCATGTTCTCTTCCTTCATGTAGCGGTGCTACTTCGGGGACAGTATCAACTACAACAAGTTTGCCTTCACCGGTTTGCACTAATAGCAACACATTGACGTTAGGTAATGATGATATTAGGTGTTTGATTGCTTCACGGGTAGCTGCTGATGGTGACGAAGAGAACAGTCTGGTACCACATAGCGGTAGTGCAAATGCTGATAATGTTTCCACATTAAATAGAGACTTTGGTGCTAATTCTGGCGAGGGCACAGATAATTCATTGGTTGCATTAGAACAACGTGTTGCAGAAGCTTGTGCCCTTGTTGAACGAGTGCTTAGGGAGAGGGAAGAACGTGAGCAGTTTGGAAAAGAAATAGAAAGAAAAGAACAGATGATCAGAGAGCAAAGAGAGAAAGAAAGAAGAGAGAGAGAAGAAAGGGAGATACAGGAAGCTGAAAGATGGCCACAGCAGCAAGAGGCAATTACGGCACGTTCTCAATGGTTGTGTGAGCATTACCAGCGGCATTGTCGGGTGCGGTTTCCTTGTTGTGGACAATTCTATCCATGTCATCGATGTCACAACAACAGTAGGGCTTGTGATAATGAGGAGGCTAAGGCTTGCCATGCAACACATCTCCAGTGTAATCACTGTCAGCATGAACAGGAGGTAAACTTATTTTTTGTTCTATAAGACCTACTGTAATTTGGGGTTTGAGCTGTGGTTTTGTGTACCAGAAACATAAGCAAGAGATGCTATGTTTATGTAATAGGGTGTGTCACAGGGAAAGACAGGTGTGATGGAATTAGAGGTGGTAACCTTTGTTGTTAAGCACAAAAGAAATCAATTGCCATGTAAACATACTGTTCATTTTGGCATAGAGAATCCCAAAGGCCCAATTAGTAGTGGGGTTCTTTAATGTGGTATGTTATCATTCTACTAATTTTTTCATTAATTTGCTGTTGGGACCAATGTAGAATTTTGTCTGTACTCTTTGTTCCTTAAATAATAATTACTGAAGGAACAAAGAGTACTGACATTGTATGTGGTGCAACCCGACAGAATTCAACTTCTCTTTGGTCTTATGTGAGCAGCCAGTGTGTTTAAGACTGTATAAGGGGTCATGAGCAAGCTTGCAGTGAGCTTCACTTATTTGCATCTCAGCCATTTTGCAGCTAATTGTAGATATTTTCCCATTCTAACTTTGTCAATAAGTGTTTTGTCACATAGCCAAATGAAAACTGTCTATATACAGCTGACCAAAACATTCAAACAACCACTATTGCAATGAACTGTGAATTTTTAAGGAAAGTCCTCCAATCAGTTATAAGTCCAATCTGGTTGCCATCTGCATCTGAGGCAATAAATGCCTTTCAAAGGGGTTAAGATGTTTATTCTTTGGTTCATTCTTCAGATAAAAGATATCAGTTGTGCTTCAGCACAAGCATCAGGTTTTTGTTTTTTGTTTTCCTTTCTTGGGGGAGGGGGAGGGGATGCACAAGTTCATTGGGTTTGACTTTCTTGTGCACTGTATACATGTATCTATTTTTGTATAGTTGGCATACTTTGCTTAGTTATCCTACTTTCCTTTCTAAAAGAGCATTTTATTAAAGTTAAAATTTAAGATTATATTTTAAACTTACAATTTTAAGATTAGGTTAAGGTTATTTTAAACTTATAATTTTAAGATTAGGTCCAGCTAGGTTTTGATATTGATTGTTAAGTTAATTGTTGTCTTTTTATTTTTCAATATATATAATTTTTAGCAAATGATATATATATTTATATACTTGATATTTGCACCTTATAAATTAATTTTTGTATCATCATCATCATCATCATTATTATTATTATTATTATTATTATTATTATTATTATTATTATTATTGCTATGGAGTTCTTGTACCACACCCAGTGAACTGTTCTTTTCTTAAAGTTGGATGTTATAGTATTTAATGAAGCCTCATCAGTTTTGATTTTCTTGCACTAAATTTAATACTTTAGGAATCCAAGATTATAACTAAACTGTATTTCGTGTTGCAGATTGACAAAAACAGTGGAATATGTAGCAAGTGCGGAGGAAAGATGTCTGCTTATTTTTGCTCCATCTGCAAGCATTTTACAAGTGTGGATAAGAATCCATACCACTGTGAAAAATGTGGAATATGCAGGTGAGTGAACCAGAAATTTTTCATTTTTTAATTTACAAACTCACCCTAATAAAGCTCTTCAATAATAAAACAAGTGGAAGAACTCCTGCACTACTCCATAGCATGGTAAAACACAATGATACAAAATATCATTTAAGAGGTAACAAGATTGTAACTCCTTGATTTTGTTCGTATTGTATGGAAAACTTGATCAGGTATTGGGGTGCTGTACTTTGGAACATTGCATCTAGTTACTATACTGACAATATTTAAAGCAATTTTATACCAAAGTTAGAAAGGATGATTCTATTAAACAGTTAGATTTTAATACAACCTCCCAGGGCTGTCACTAATTTTTGATGAAGGCGGGGATGTGCAAAAAGTAGCCAGGGAATCCAGCTGTTGTCATATAGTAAATATGCTGAGAGCACTCATCTCCCACCATTGTAGCCTGGGTTCGATTCCCAGACTCAATATCGTGTGGGTTGGTGTGATGTCTTAACGATTTTTACCGCAAATATATGTAGATGTACATGTACAAGTAGATGTTGTTGGTTCTCTTCTCTTCTCCGAGACGTTTTTCTCCAGGTACTCCAGCTTTCCCCTCTCCTCAAAAACCAACATTTCCAAATTCTAATTAGATCCAGATATTGTCCCCAATTAGCACCGCGTGTGTTAAATGCATTGACACTCAAATAAAGTGATTTATTTACCCAGTATTATTCCAACACATTGCACAAGTTCCTTGTATCACTCTTACAGTTATGACATAGTTATACAAACAATAGTCTCATGTATTGTTTTTGTAACAGAATACATTTGCATCTCTGAATATGATTCAGAAAGAAAGGACTTAGGTATAGAGAAACGACTAAAAACAATTTCTTGTACTTCTCACAGCAAGTTTTGACCAAAGTAATTTTCTATGGGTGAGGTCTGACATGTTGGTATCCCTTGGTGTTTCCACAGCTAATTTTAGTAGTAAGCAGAAAGACATTTGAAAAAGCTGGCACCAGTTTGCCTTCCACAAGTGCCCAAAATATGGGCTCAAATAAAATTATGATTAAACTGAGGGAAACTATGAGTAACAAACTAAAATGCTCGATCGATTGCTGCAAAAGTTATTTCATTACAATTCTGAGAATATCAGACATGTTCCCTTAAATTCTTACTTCAATGTCAATTGTTGTTTTACCTCTCAGAATCCACAAAGACAAATCATTCCACTGTGATACATGTAACGTGTGTTTGGACAAGCGATTGGATGGAAATCACAAATGCAGGCCAGATTCTGGCCACGATGAATGCTGTATCTGCTTGGAGGTAAGGCTGCAAGTGGAGCAGAATCCACTTCAGTGAGACCTTTTTTTCACCGTGATTTTGCAAACAGGGTAATGGTGAAAATAGACCTGTCTTTAATTTAACTGAAATTATAATATAGCTGGCGCATCTTTTCATTGAAATCGAGCGTGCCTTATGAGAGTACAAAGCACGCGGATGACGCCATTTGTCTGCGCGTGCAGTTTCAAGATCATTACAAATCTGGCATTTTTCACAATTAAAAAAATAAACTTCTCGATTAAAATAGTACAGTGATAAAACAGAACAGAAGACACGAATTCTAAGTGATGCCTGTTTTACGTGAACGGTTTTAACCGCCAGTTAAAAAGAATTTTTACAACGAGACACAGTGTTGACGCAATATGTACGATCACTGACGCCATTCCGCGCGTGCAAGCTGAGAATAAAATTTGCTCAGTTTTTTCACAAATTGAAATGAGTTTAGCTACAAATATGGGAAAAACTATATTATAAAACAAATAAAAAAAGCCTTAACCGTGCTTTTTTCTGTTATAAGGCACGCAAGGAAGTGACGAGAGCACTCAAGAAGTAGTTAAAAGCACTCGCCTATGGCTCGTGCTTCTTCCTACTTCTTTCGTGCTCTCGTCACTTCCTTGCGTGCCTTATAACAGAACGAAGCACGGTTAAGGCTTTTTTATTTGTTAAGCCCCGGCTACACGTTCAAACATTGTTAGAAGAACACGTCCCAACATTGTTGTAAGAACGCTTCTAACAATGTTGGATACGCATACAACATTGTTGGAAACACGTCGCTTCGGGGTTTTAACTTCAACAATTATTAAGATCTCGGATTGGAGACTGGGTCCTTAACTCTGATTAGTCTTTGCAATACAACATTGTTGAAAGGGCGGCTACACGCTTCAACATTTGTTGTATGTTGGAGAAAATGTTTGATCGAAATTAAAACATTCTTCCAACAAAAAATGTTGAACAAACGTCATCAAACATGCATGCTACACGTTCTAACATTGTTCGTCGAACAAATGTTTTATAACAATGTTTGAACGTATAGCCGGGGCTTTAAATAATGACTTTCCGTTTGAACTGGGAAGTAGACATAAGAACCAAGTTTTAGTGAACTTAGAACTTTCGCTCTGAAATGTAGCAGTTAAACATGCGATGGCCTGTTCCAGCTGGACTTGTAAATTGAGTACTAGGTTCTCAGGGTTGTCTCTTTATGTTTTGACTGGAGGTAGGTAGGGATGTGCAAAAAAGTAGCTGGGATTTCAGATGCTGTCAATTATGCTGTTTTCCTGTCAAAGCATTCACAACATTACTCGAAATATTTGGGAAAAACCCAGCCCTAGGTTCTTGTTGGCTAAAATCAGTTTAAGTAGATAAAGAGACTCTGACCAATCTGGGACGAGTTTTGATTCCCTACTGAAAGGTGGTGTGCAGTGTAACACCTGTGGTTGTGTTCATGGAAGTGAACAAACTTAGAAGGACTGTATTTGACAATGAGTTTAGTAAAACAAATGCAAGAGGCCATGTGAGTATTACTTTTGTGATCAGCTACAAGGAGTTCTGCGGATTCCACCTTGGAAAGAAATGTTAATCAGCATAGAAGACTAGCTGCATAAGATCCTCTTCTTGGTAGCATCACACATTGTTCTTGAAATACTCTCCATAAGGGAGACCATCCTCATTGTAAAGCACCATTTGTGAAGCAAAGAGAATGAGAATACTAAATTAGAAAAGAGGAAATAGTCAAGCAGACCAGGGAAATGTTGTGTACAACCAATCAGCAAAAATAATTAACATTTCACCAGGACTGTAAAGTGCTTTTGAGCATTCAATAATAATTTAACTACTCTTTTATTCTTACCTTTGTAGGATGCCTTCAGTGGCTGCCAAATCTTGCCATGTTCCCACAAGGTGCATCGAGAATGTGCCATTGCAATGATCCAGAATGGCATGTAAGGAACAGTATCTTCTTATATAGCATTGTTTTTCCTTGAGTTAACAGCCATGCTCAAATGATGGCCCTCCCCCGAATAAGTGCCCATAGCCAATATAACCCACCTTGAATAAACGCCCCCTACCCCTCCCTTTGCTTTCACAAATAGCAAGAATGTCAAAAGGAAAGACTGTATTCAAGGAAAAAATGGTTATTCAATCCTTGAACTCATAATATCTGATGGGAATTCTGAAATATGTTAGAGTGAATTCAGATATTTTAATAGAGTTGATTTAGGGTGTGAATGATATATGAAATAATTCATATATGAACTGCGGAAATGAAATCAAATGAAGAATGATCCTCGCAGTTGTGAACGCAATTTATGCAATTGCGAAAAGAAGCCTGAAAAAAAAAATTCAGGACTTCAACGGGGTTCGAACCCGTGACCTCGCGATTACCGGTGCGATGCTCTAACCAACTGAGCTATGAAGCCACTGACGTTGGGAGCAGGTCAATTGTGGGTTCCTGCTCCCAACGTCAGTGGCTTCATAGCTCAGTTGGTTAGAGCATCGCACCGGTAATCGCGAGGTCACGGGTTCGAACCCCGTTGAAGTCCTGAATTTTTTTCAGGCTTCTTTTCGCAATTGCATAAATTGCGTTCACAACTGCGAGGATCATTCTTCATTTGATTTCATTTCCGCAGTTCATATATGAATTATTTCATATATCATTCACTCTCATTTCTTTCACGGGAACATATGAACCCACAATTGACCTGCTCCCAACGTCAGTGGCTTCATAGCTCAGTTGGTTAGAGCATCGCACCGGTAATCGCGAGGTCACAGGTTCGAACCCCGTTGAAGTCCTGAATTTTTTTCAGGCTTCTTTTCGCAATTGCATAAATTGCGTTCACAACTGCGAGGATCATTCTTCATTTGAGAGTTGATTTAATTATTTCACTTTAATTAAATCAAATTGCGTTAAGAACTGTTTGTATATACTGGCAAATCTGTCAAATAATGACAAGTGCAACTGCCCGGCTTTTTGGTGCTATTTCCTACAACACCTTCGGCGATCTCAATATTTTAGTATATTATTTTGTGTAAATTAAGTTTTGTTCTTATTAAACCCACTAATTTAATACAACAACATAACAACAACATGCTTTATTTTCCCCATTTAGTGACATTACAGACATACAATCATTGAAATAAAAATAAAAAGAGGGGACTGGCTACCTGAAATAACCATAAAGTTAAAAAGGGCAGGCAGCCAGTTTAACAAAACTAATCATACTAATTTAGGTCGGCACACAAGCAGATACAAACATACATACACACATGTAACAAAACCGTGAGCAAAAATAAGGTTATGGAAAGAGAAAATACTATAATACTATAATCACGGAACGTTAGGCATTAGAAGAGCATCATCTTTCAATAGAAATATATTTACCTTTTCTTCCTTGCACACATTTGTCTTATTCATTTCCTCTTTTCTTCGGAGGAGAGTAAGAAGTAAAATAACAATAATTGGAACTCTCTGTGGTTTGTATTTGCAGTCGCACCTGCCCAATCTGTCGCCACCCATTGTACAGCCCATCAAGGAGGTGACCAGTGTCTAGGATTGTCTAAAAATTACCCTGTCAAGCTTGCAACAGATCAAGAAGGAGATTGTTACTCTGCACAGAACTCTTTTGCCTGGTTCACTAGACCCCACTTTAAACTCGAATGAAAAAGTTGTTTAATTGTTTGTTGGGTTGCTAAGACGTTTAGTTTCTCTTCGTGTTTAGCAGAAGAGTTTGGAATGAAGTGTGATCTTAAAGAGTATCTAGCTGCAGGGAGGAGTAGCACGGGACTGGCGGTTATCCAGGGAAATATGCGAGGTATTGTGATTGAGGCAAGTAAAGAGAAATCTCTTAATTTTGACTCTTAATGTCTGGGCGGCAGGCCTGAATTTTTATCTTTTTGTTCTTGAATATTGAGCGAAAATTTCTCATTATTTATAGCTCAATACATAAGAAGCTGCTTTGCCTTTTATTAAAATATATTAGCAGCTGTAACCCTTATTGATTTACAGAGTGCGACCGCCTGTTGACGCACGTTATCAATGTACAAGGTTAAGTAGTTTATTGTCTGCTGATACATTAACAGTTTTTTAGTATCATTTACAGAGATGATCTATTTTTTTCTTCAGAGAATTTTTCAAATTATTCGATGTCAAGGGTTAAAAACTATAAAAAAAAAAACAACAAAAAGACAATTAACGATGTTCAAGTTTTCATCCAGTGGATGTTCATGTTGATGCTTAATATTACTTGTTGAAGTGAGTCAAGTTACATACAATATTCATAATGATTGTAATAATTACAATTGAACTACTTAAACTTGTAAGTTATTCTCCACTTGACTTTTTGTAAATAAATCGTGTAAATATCAGTGAAATTATAATTGTACACATTCATTCCTTTAGTTAGTGTTCTTCCATTTTTGAAATTTTTATGTCAAATAAAATTCCAAATTGAACTTTCATGTTTGTTTAAATCTTAATGTTGCATTCCTTTCAGTTTACTGCAGTAATTTGTTCGCACGCTTCAAGGAGAACTTTCTGTTCGGTTTGCGTGTGTTTACTGGCGAGCCGAAGCGGATTACACCCCAAAGCTCTTCCCGGTAGGACTTGCCCAGGGGTCTTTAAATTGGGCACTTTGAATAGGCGCTCGAAAGAGATGACCGGCAAAAGTGCTTCTTTTTTGTTTCACGTAACTAAAGGGCATTGTTTGCAGCGTGACTGATGTCAGATGATGAGATCGTTACTTGTTGCGGAATCGTTGGTATCATTTGGAATATGAGTAGCGATATTTCAGTAGTACGGTTTTACAACGAGACCTTACCGCGGTTCAAAGGGCATGTGCATTTTATTCACTTGAGGCTTGTGATTGCTGTTTTAAGAATTCTAATTCTTGTTTACTTGTAAAAACCGCTCTCGCAAGCCTCAAATCAACAAAACGTTTAAAGTACTTTTTGGGGGCTTTTTCGTTTCATTGTAAAGCACATTTTTCACAGACAAAGGGTGGTGTACCTGTGGTAACCCGAAGAAAGCTTGGTAACCAGTGTTTTGCTAGCTTTCGTCATATCCGCATTTAGGTGTGCAAGCGTATGCGAGCTGACTGATTCGAAGTGGATTTCAAAATGATCGCCGACTCGAAATCCTTTTAATTTCGGAACCCTAACTTGGGAAGTTAGGTTACATGTCTCAATATTCATATCGTTGTCTAGAAACTATTGAATCACTAACTGTTGAAACTCGTGTTTTAATCTCATGTTCAATTATCTCAACATATCTACGTCTGATCTCATTTGTATGGCGTAAACAACCCTAGAACACGTATATTGTATTTATGTTTACGAACGTTGGTCATTCTGGGTTCCGATGTGCTTGCTCCATCACGTGACCTCAGTTTGGGAAAACTGTAGCAACTTCAGAATACTCCGCTACTCAGTACCACTTGCTTTCCTCGGTCGGCGTTCTTTGAACAACGAAGCAGAACACAAAACAAGTTATTGATATTCAATTACATGCAAATAAGTGGTGGGGAATTCTGAAGTTTAGAAAGGCTGTTTTGGTCCGATCTCCAAGGGTGTCTGATTTCAAAATGGCCACTCGCCGAACAAACACTGTAATTTCATAGTTGTCGAGAGAAAGCAGAATTTCAAGAAAGAAACAGTAAGGAGTACTCTACAGCTAAATAGAGGAATTCACAAGGTTTAAAGTGGAGAAATCATTCTGCGAGGAGTTTGATCAAAGAGAAGAATTCTTGGACATTCGGCGAATTTCTATCTACGGAAAAGTAAGACTTAACCTTATGCACTAGTCATTTGTTTCTTTCCCCCCCTCCCACCCCCACGACATGCGCGGACTTTGTCGGGCAATAGCGGGGGAATTACTTCAGCTTTGCGATGATTTTTATGCCCAGACCCCCAAATTTGAATTGAATTGAGGGACCTCAAATTTGCCTGACCTAAAATACCCCCGGGAGACCCCGGGGAAATTTTAAAAAACAAAGCGCTCACGGGGAGACTGTGCAAAGGATTCTGGGTGCATTCCTCACAAGCAGTGATCCAACATGGCTACCAGAGAGGATAGCGTGACGAAGGGTGGTGAGTAACTCAGTGTAAGAGGAGTTCACACATTCATGAGAAAGACTGTCCTGCTCCTTTTAACAGAAAATTCTTCGTAGTTTTTCCATTCAAATGGAAAGCGCCCCTAAACCGTCATCAGCTAACATCAGCTATCATGTGCGTGGTCAAACAAAGAAGTTTACAATAGTTAATGGTAGTTTTCCAGAAGTCCTGCAAGATGCGAGTTCACGAGAGTATTAAGAGCCTGGGTCTTGCCATGTGAAAAACTTCCAAACATAGTATTACTTTTTCCCAACAAAAGAGGATAGTAGCCTGGAATATGTTGTTGGAGGAATTAACAGGAGGTGAAGCTGGAGAGCATAGGTGGAAGAGTGGACAGATGAGAGAAGTTTGCTCATTTTTCTGCTTATGCATTCCTTTTTATTTCTGGTTTGTTTGGGTGTTTTGCTGTTTGCCAGTATCCGTTCGAATCCTTGATGATCAACGTATCAAGGAAGGGAATTGAGTTGACAACTCAATTCCTTTCCTTCTTAATTTATAAATTTATTACAATAAACTATATAAGAAGATAAGATTTAATAACAATTTTTAAATGATGGTTTTTAAAGTGATAATGATAATAATTTAGTATTTCCAGTATATTGCGCAATCCTCCTTATTAGATATGATCTGATATGCATTACAACATTTTTATATACAAGAAAAAATATATAAGAAACGTTAAAAAAATTTTACAGGTGACAAAAAAAAATTAATTTCAGCCATAAAGATGCAGCTTATACAAGAGTTTTTATGATAAAAGCTACTTTAAAGTAATATACTTTTAAAAGGCATTAATTTAATAAAAGTGAAGCTGACTCCACTGTGAATGTGTCAAGGTAGATCATTCTAGACTTTGGTGCTGCAATGGCGAATGCATGATCTCCTAGAGTCTTTTCCGTTTTACCTCTAGGTAATGATAGCAATATTCCATGGTTGGGTCGAAGGCTATAAAAATGAATGATCTTTGAGATCACGATTTTACATATTCATGATCCCCTTTATTGGTGTGGCTTCGGTAAAATCCAAAATCTGCAATGTTTTATTAAATTGCCATTAGTAAATCGTTTTTTAGTATCCTGCAATAAATTCTTAATTTATAAATTTATTACGATAAACTATATAAGATTTAATAACAATTTTTAAATGATGGTTTTTTACGTCATTTACAAAGAAACAAAAAAACGACTTACATAGTACTAACGCTACTTGCATTGCAAAATGAGAAGACTAAACAAAAAAAAAGAATAAAAAGCACTAGATTACATACGGTACTGAATAAAAACATACTCTACACTAAGTTACATGAATCATTACACTAACTATAACGAAGTAAACAATACTGCTGAGAAAAGGAGTTCGGGAAACGTTAAAATTGTTTCGGTAGCGGCTACTGCTCCATCATTGGAAGCAGTGGCTTCTATTTTTTATGATGGAAGTTAAACTTGTTATTTTTTCTCGCAATGAAGCGTTCGGATTCAAAAGTTCTTTTGAATTTGGCAACTAGTGATGTTAATCATAACGCGGTCTTGTTTAGTTCACTACGATGTATGAAAAATTTACTTTCAAGGATAATATAGTTAAGTAGGACATTTCCGTGTGATGAGACTAAAATTCTGAATAGAATATCTTTAATTTCCGAAGACTTAACAGTGATTTTCGTCGAGTTAAGCAATTCTTTCAATTCGCCCCCAAAACAACGTACTGAAACACAATAGAAGAGGAGGTGTTCTAAAGTCTCTATTTCATTTCCGCAAAAATCACACGGGGGTGATTCGACTTTTTTAAACCTAAACAACATGTCTTTTGTAAACAATATTCTGTTCAATGTTTTGTATTGGAATTCCCTTAGCTTTGTGTCCAAGGTAGTTTCGTGAGGCAATAAATATATTTTTCCCAATCTAATTGAAAGGTATTTGTGGTGAAAATTTCGTTGTATTACTTTTGTACTGTTGGCGTGTCGGATATTTTGGAATTAAAACTGCCGTATATTTCTATTCATTAGACGCCTCCAGAACTTCATGATTACGTTATATAAGAGTCTGTTCTTTACGAATTATCCAGGTTATTTAAAAGATATGTTCACCGTACGGTCTTTTAACTTGGGCGGAGATCATATCCTGGCCCTTCCCAACCCAAAAACAACGACTTACGGTCTGCAATCGTTTTCATACTTAGCTAGCAAAATATGGAACTCTCTCCCAGGCACTTAAAAAAAATTAGATTTCCCCAAATTCAAGCAGGAGATCGTCAGGTATGAAGCTTTTCCACAGTAGATCTACAAGTTATATTTCCCTCTGCATGCATAATGTTGTTCATAGTTTATAAATAATATTGGAATTGGAATTGTAATATAACATATTTTATTTTATTTTAGCTTAACTCTAAGATATTAGCTCTACAGCTACTCTGAGAATTTCCAGCATAAATAAAGTGTATGTATGCATGCATGCATGTATGTATGTATGTATGTATGTATGTATGTATGTATGTATGTATGTATGTATGTATGTATGTATGTATGTATGTATGTATTGCCAATACTTGAAGATATAATATTAGTATGTGAACACACCAAATCATCATCATATAGTAGGAAATAAATTCAAGTAATGTATGCTATTGCTTTCTTTGCTGCCCTAAGAATTGGTGAAATTACATCTCGAGCTAATCAACCCCATCAAAATATTATTGCTGTCAGTCAAATGGTATTTTTAAAAACCAGAGGGCACGGTCAGTGCGATCAAGCTAACACTCGAGAATAACAAACATGGTAATGCTTCAAATCCAGTAGATATTTTCATATACCGAGAGAGGCCAGTTTGCCCAGTTTCTCTCCTGTTGGAGTTTCTAAATTTACGGGGACAGTCTTCGGGACCTCTTTTCTACTGGCCGGATTCCTCTCCACTATCTCGATCTTGCTTTGTGGCTGCTTTAACAGAAGACCTTCAGCTTTGCAATTTGAATGTTGCTCTGTGTAAGACGCACAGTTTTAGAATTGGAGCTGCTTCTTGGGCGGCAGTTCAGGGCATGTATGACACGCAGATCAGGGCCTTTGGACGCTGGAAATCGAATGCTTTTCTACGATATATACGCACTTCCACAACTGGGACTACTTCGGCAGTCCCAACTTAACCTAGTGCCATATGCTCATGTCTGCAGTTCCAAACTTGTATCTATATACTGTTATTCCTCACGCATAGTGCAGATCTTTTGTGCAGGGGCCAATTGTATCTCCTTTGTGTGTATTTTAGTAGTAGCTAATAGTACTAGATATATTTGTTCTGTTACGTTATAGAGTTGCCTAATTGGGAACATTTGTGCAGGGCCCATTTGTTTCCTGTAAGGTGCATCTTATCTTAGAATGATCTTATTTTACAATGTCTTGATCAAACCATGTGTGCAGGGGCCACTTGGTTATATGCCTTAAGCAGGTGTCAATCTGCAGGAGACCTAAGTTCATTCAGAGCAGTTGCCAGGGGCTAATAGTGCAACATACATTTGTTTGGTGTTAAGTTATATGGCTGTCTGATTTGGAACTTTTACGCAGGGGCCAATCGTTTCCTAAAAGGTACAACAACCTTTGAGAAAACGTAAATCGTTTCAATGTTGGAAAGCAGGTTACCAATTTGTGCATCAGACCGTGTGAGCAGGGGCCACTTGGTTTAATACTTTAAGACAGTTTCAGTTACTAGGAAATAGTTCGTGCAGAGCTTTTGCCTTATAATATAGCTGCCACATTGGGAACATTTGTGCAGGGGCCAATTGTTTCCCTTATAGATGCAACTCACTTTGAGGTTGACTCAGATATTTTGAGCCATGGTACACAAGTTAATAGTTGTAGATCAAACCACGTATGCAGGGGCCACTTGCTTCGATGCAATAATCATGTTACAGTTGTTATTGGTTAGTTACTGTTAGCGCACTGCGCATTGCCCTCACCTTTGCTGAGAAAAGGTACTCATTTCCAGTTCTATTGTAATTTGAGATGATCTTACAATAAACGGCCACTAAACTGAGTGGCCAAATTATGGCAAAGATTTGTCATTTAGTTCTCCTCCCAGCAAACCGAGCTTAGCCTTAGCAATGCACGTTATGTAATTCAACCCTTTGTAACGGAGCAGGGAGTATAAATTAACCTTAACTTCAAATTATATTTCACTTGGACAAAGGCATTTATTCAATAAAAATAGCGGATGCTTATTTTAAAAAAAATATAGAATTTACGGATACTATTAAAATGATCCCATATCTAGTTATGTTGTAGTATACCATCTTATCAGGTATATACTAGTTGCTAAAACGCTGAAGTTTTCATATGTTCGTGTCGAAACGGTATCCAAATCACCAGTTGGCCATTATGCCTAACTATTAACCGTCAATTGAACAAAACCGGGAACAACTTTGCAATGAACAAATGGCAAAAACTCGTGAGCGTTGCATACATGTGATCGACCAGACGAGTGCAACTTGTACGTACGCACCAGTTAGCTGTGTTTGTGTCCAAGAGGTTTCTTCAGACAGGTCCAGACTCTGACTGTTAAATGTCCCGTAAGAGAATACACCAGGATTAAATCAGTCCTTGTTAGGTCAAAGTTGTTTTCATGCGCGTACGAGTGGGGCATTGTGCCAGGTTAAGAATATAAACGATCCAGGCCGAAATATCTTCGCTCACAACAAACAGAGAACAATACTCGACTTGTACATACTCATCCACTTTCGAGGGATCGCTTCTCAAAACGTTTTCACTACAAAACATGCTTCTTTTGGTGGGTTTTCCTCTCAATTTGCTTCGGTATTCACGGAAAGTCCAAACGTTCGACTACACTGGTTGGGCGCGTACCCCTTGCTCACAACGGTTCCTGAATCCACAGTATCTTGATATCTGTGCATCGAATCCTTGGGCAAATATACTGTCTTGATTAATTCGTACTAGGGTTGATTTTCATGGTAGTGCTTCAAGCATTCTGCGCCTCCTGAATGATCCCTTACAGGAGGAAAGCAGGAGAGTTGTTTACCTGGAGCTTAGTCCTTTCGCGGTCAAGCCAATGTTTTGGTTGCGTATGAACCAATCAAACTATATATCCAGTTCTGGTTGTGGCCCGGACTGGAGTAATAATTTCCTCTGCTTCTGTTTATTGTGCTGTACAAGGCGGTTCTAAGTTTTGAGTCTGTGGGTGAAATCCAAGGCAGTGTGAATAACCAACTGACGGTCGTTGATCTTGAGGCTTCATTTCCTGTTTATTATTTCTGACAAGATGGTTGTAACTTTTTAAAGCAGGTTCGAAAGAACCCAGTAGAGCAGTGTACGGGACGCAAATAAGTCAAAAGGATAACGAGTTAAAGAACCGCAAATGGGTCAAAGTTTCGGAGGAAAATTTTATTGCGTTTTTGTTAGGAAATCGGTCCGGCTATCCAGGGCGGCTAGCCGGTGCTTTACACTATTAAGCAACTCCTAGCTTACGTAAAACATTGTCTCAGATACAAATAATGTTTGTAACTTGGCAGGTGTTGAGTAGAAAATAAAAAAAAGCTAATCGCAAGGGTATCGGTTAAATTTTAGGAATCGTCCCTCGACACTTTTATTTTAAATAATATTCTCTGGTATTAAGAAAGAAAATTGAACCTAAACTTTGACTGCTCATTAGAAAACGGTTTTGCATTTTTGCGCAAGTGCCCTTTAAATGTTCAAAAAGGTGTAACAATACTGAGCTCGAGTATACAAATCAAGAATGCTTACCATCACTCTTTTTAATCATTTCGCCTTTGCATCGTAAACGACGATCATCTTCAAAGTTTTCCGGGTTCTTGCTCCATTTACTCGATGAATCTTTCCATGCACATACTCTGTTTATACTCGGTTGATATTTCATGAGCACAGGGCTGTATCGCACTGCATAACCGATCTGTACACAGGTGCTGCGTTCGAACTGAACTTAGGACGAAAGTGATACGACTAACATACACAGTTGGGTCATGCGTATCATAAGTACACGCCTCCCGCGTAAAGCTTGTTGATACGGTAGGTCAGGACAAAGGAAGGTCAGGAAGTAGCGTGCCATTGACGTATCGTGCTATTTTAAGAACAAAATCATCTTGCCAACTCACCACGTTAGCCTGTATCACAATCCTATGACAGGAAGTACGATTGTTTTCAGAATGGTTTACACACAAGCGGGGTAGTGACCCGTCAGCTGTCATTTCTTTTATTGGTGGCAATAAGGACGAAACTCATCACCGACATACATTCCTTTGATCTGCTGAGCTGGAACGACATCGATAGTCGCAAAAACAGTACAACTTTCTTTAATTTTCCGGACATGTTTCGACGGTGCATCCGTCATCATCAGTGTACAGTTTTTGAAATCGCCGTTGAATTTATAACGTGCGCGAAATTACAAGGCTCGTTTACAATATTGCGTTTGCAATTTTGCGTGCTAAATAGTTTGCAGTAAGAGACGTAGAGCGACTTTCGGGCAATTAAAATGTCAGCTAGGGAGACCGAACAGACGGAAAGTCTTCTAGCTTATAAAAAAACATCGCTTTAAACAGACTTCAAACACCTTAAGGTACTTAAAAATGCCTTTCTACAGCTTTTGGTTGATTTGGCTCGTTGGGTGCCCCTGATATATGAGATCTCTCTCCCAATCTATGGGATCTTAAAATAGAGCTTGGATTTTTCGTGGTGCTCTACTACAGAAGGGGTTTGTGCTTTCACACCCTTAACCGGCGTCAGGATATATTTAGAAATACATTTGTTTATAGGATTCTCAGAATAAAGGTTCTTCCGTTGCATAGCAGACAATTTCTAAAGGTCGTCACGGAACCCCATAACAACAACTTTAAAGAAATTAAAATAAAATAAAATAAACTATTTTCTAGCATTTACAAGGGCCTGGTCGTGATGAAGGCAGTGATAATTGCTGTAGAAAAATCCCGTGAAATTGTAAAGTTACAATAAAGGCGATGTCAATGTAAACTTCGTATCTTTCAAAGAGGGTCTGAATGGGGGTAACTGCATGTCTCTGTAACATGAAGCCTACTAGTAAGAAAAGGAATTCTGCCCGTACGCTGTTTGTACGAATGTATTGACATATTTATTTACAAAATTGGTATTAAAATAATTTTTAAAAATGGGAATCTTCACGGTCTTTGACCCAAAGAAGTCACTGTACAAAACATTGACGCTTTCACAACCTCAGTTGTTCCCAGGGCGTTTTCCTGGTGAATAAAAGAGAGATGGACAGAAAAACTGATTGACACTTCTGCACCCTTGGGCACCCAGCTCGCCCACAGAGTCCAGCCTAACTCGCTCGGGAACCCATCGACGAGCTGGAACAATGGCTTCCGTGGTTCTCTACTTCAGATTCATTACAGCGGGGGGATCCGGTCACAAAATGCACAGAAAAATCTGAAAAGCGAGAAAAGAAAAGGCGTTATACTCGGGAGGATGATAAAATAGCGTTCGCAACTACCATGATCTCACATCTTCAGTCTTTACCCGAAATGAAATGAGTGGTTTTAATTCCTTTCCTATTGACTGATTGGTTGATTAATTGACTGATTGACTGATTGATTGATTGGTTGATTGATTGACTGATTGACTGACTGACTGATTAACTGATTGATTGATTGACCAATTGATTGATTGACTTATTGCTGACTGACTGATTAACTGATTGACGGATTGATTGATTGATTGACTGATTAACTGATTGACTAATTGATTGATTGACTGACTGACTGACTGACTTGTTGACTGATTGACGGATTGATTTATTGATTGATTGATTGACTGACTGATTAACTAATTGAATGATTGATTGACTGACTGACTGATTGATTGACTGACTGACTTATTGACTGATTAGCTGATTGACTGATTAACTCATTAACTGATTGACGGATTGATTGATTGTCTGATTGACTGATTGACTGACTGACTGATTAACTAATTGACCGATTGATTGATTGATTGATTGACTGATTGACTGATTGACTGATTGATTGATTGATTGATTGACTGATTCACTGATTCACTGATCGAATGATTGATTGACTGACTGACTGACCGACCGACCGACCGACCGACCGATCGATCGATCGATCGATCGATCGATCGATTGATTGATTAATTGATTGATTGGTTGGTTGGTTGATTGATTGATTCATAATTCACGAGCTAATTACAAGCAAACAAAATAAACAGCTCACAGTTGGCCTGTTAGTTCTTTTGGTAGAACACGGTAATCATGTCGTAGAGGTCTCTCACAGACCTCACATCTTCAGTGATAACATTTCGTTCCAATGTTATAACCAAGACAGCACACAAAATAGGATTTGGTGCCTTGCATGATCTAGTGATGCCCTTCAGTTAGTGATAAAAATCAGTCTTGAGTAATCCACGCTGACAGCTTTTCGTCTTTCATGATCCATGGCAGTATGGAAAACTCAGATTTCCAAAGAGAAAAAGTCATGTCACGACAAATTTTAATTACACGATAAACGGTCATCTGTACCGACGATTGTATTTTGTATTTTGCACGTTGGTTTCTACTTTGCGCTACATGTACTTGCCTTGTATTGTTCTGTCTAAGATCAAGAGGATTGGCCTGTTGTCTGTTCCGTGTACTTGTTTCCGCTTGTTGATGTCGATTGTTGTTCTAAGGAATGGAACATCACGGAAGTTTCTCTCAACATACTTATCTGAACAAGATTATTTAAGGTTAATGTGGTACATAACTGATGAGCCGTGTGCAAGCTGCATTTAAAAGTGAACACTCGATTAAGTAACAAACCATGTAAAAACAGAGGGCGTTTCCTGAAGGAATGTTTCTTTCTCGTTTGATTTTGGTGCCAGTGATTTGAGACATTTTAAATTTTCCAGTAGGTGTAACGTAGTGGACATCCCTTTCGTGAACATTACATTTAGCAATTATTCCACAAGGGCGCATACACGTGTCTGTTCCGTGTGATATGAAATGAGTAGATGAGATGGCAGATAGCGGTCAAAGTGGTGCACAACGGCCCGGTGGGTGCGGGGACACAACAGTGAGTTGGCTGTAATCGTCTCATATCCAACAAGCGCGAGTGGAATAAATAATTATTTTACTAAAACTAGCCAAGAAATATTGTTAAATTTTGCTGATTTTATTTGAAAAAATGACTAGAAAACGATTCAACGGCAGATAACTCTCGGGTTTGGTATAATTAACAATTATTCACCGAAGTGCAGGTAAATAGTGGTGGATATTTACCGAGCTGCGAAGCGGCGAGATAAATATCCACCACTTTCACCGACACTGAGGTGAATAATTGCTTTATGTGTGACAATATACTGACAAGCGGTCGGAAATTGTAAAATCTCGCCCGCCGGCTGCACAGTAGTCTCCTTCGCAGCCGTTATTAGGGTCGTCACGTAACGCTCCTCCCCACTAACGGTTGCTCACGCGAGCTCTGCATTCCTTTCCCTCTGTTACCGAGAACCAATAAAATGCATGTAATTCTTGGCAGCTGCGCCAATCATATTTCTAGTTATATTTGCCGCCAAAAACACAACAAGACGAGGACTAGGACCAGGTTTCTAGAAAATGGAAGCCTGCTCCTTATTGGTCAGTTTGAGGGAAAGGAATGCAAAGTTTGAGTGAGCAGCCGTTATTGGGGAGGAGCGTTGCGTGACGACCCAAATAACGGCTGCGAAGGAGACTAGCTGCTCGGAGGTGAATAGTACTTGCTAATCACCTCTGAGTTAACCAATCAGAGGGCGCGAAAAGCACTATTTACTTGTGTGGTATATACTAATGGCTAATATCTTATGGTAGCTAAGCTAATCAAAACTGCTCCAGACAGTTTAAGTATGAAAGGCAAATATGCTTCTAAGGAAATGCTACCTATTCAGATATATATTGACTATTCTCCAAGGAATACTTTTCGAGTTACCTCTGTGTGATCAATACTCCGCGATATCCACCGCAATTCGCTTACCGAGTCTCTGAAACCGTATTTAGCAAGCAAATGGCGAAATAAAGCGGTATCAGACGTGTGTTTAAGAAGAAACCAGTCCTTGATGCCTTCGTACTGAGTCTGTCTCCAATGGGCCACTGACTGCCGTTCATAAGTGCTGTCAACTGAGTTGTTTGCCATGCTCCCTGCTTTTACGAGGCAAAGTTGTGTTACAGTGATTCTGTCCAACGTTGGTGACGTTAAATTTCTGGTCCTTGATCTGAAGACAATCAGGAAAACGAAATGACTCAGTGTTTTAAATCTGCTCGTTTATGCCTTAAGCGTTACTTGGTCCGATTAAGCTACGCAAACATTGAATATATGAAACCACTAATGCATGCCTGAAAAGCATCAGTATAAAGACGTGATTCTAGAATTGGTTCTAGAATCCGTATGAAGGTCAATCAAGGGCAAAAAACAAATAAATGAATATTACATTGATACATCGATTGATCCAAGGGAAAAAATTATCGAACCTCTTTAACTGATGCTTGCTGCTTCGCAAACTCTTCGAACTACTTTAGAATTAAAAGGATATATATGAACTTTAACGGAGTCCCCCATACACTGAAGCCATCTCTTCCTTTTTCTCTGCCCATCGTTGTTTCTATGTAAAAATTTGGGATCGGTTGGAGGGACGGAGAAGGACTAGAAGAGAAAAATTGGCGAAAAAGGGAGACTGAAGCATCATATTAGAAAAATAGGACATAATTTAAAAAGCTAAGCTAAGTAGCGCTCTTCCATTTTCAGAACCGGAAGTGATAAGGGAATTTAAGGTCGTGCGTGGTTTATTACTTGAAGAGAAGAGATTCGCCTGATTTAGGAGAAACATGGTTAAAAGCGTAGTTAAATGAAAAGAATTCGTTGTTTCCGTGAAAGAGATTACTGTTTGGACCGGCTTGCAAAACACCAAGGAGTACAACTGCCTTAAATTCTTAAATGCCTTAAATTTATCTGTAGCCAGTGACAGAAAACAAAACATTGCTTTAAATTCTTGAACATGTCGTGCCACTTTTTCCCACTTCTTTTTCAAATGTAAAATAAGAACATCAGGTTTAAAAACTTCCTACACTACATGAGTTTTTACAGTGCCGGATAGCAAAGTAGCTCTCTGAGTGGGGTGAACAGGTGGGTAGAGCTGCACCTCTTTGAAACCTCTAATTTCACTGGATCTTTATCAGTTGCACCTCTATTGTTTTATGGCTAGGTTCCATTGTTTTAATTCTTTGCTTATTGTTGTTTTGAACCAATCTTGTGAGGTGTTGCAAATGGTGCAGGTCGCCCCGAACAGGTCTTCGGGTTGGTGGATTTCGCGAATAATTTTGCACAAATGCAGGGTATTGCGGATTTATCCATATTTTTGGCCCGGATTCTGTTCCTTATAAAGTTTGGATCGCGGATTCCAACCCTCTTCCGAAATAGTTCCGTTTTGGTTTTCTAACGCTCCAAACGTGCGGTAACCTGAACAGATCCGAACAAGCTCACTGAATGTCACGCATTATACTGGATTACAGCAGGAGACGAAACAAGAACACCTGGGACACGTGACAGAGTTGTTGTCTGCGTGACTTGTTTGAGTTCTACTTGGCTGTATAATTCTCCAACTCTTATCGTTCTCAAACTCATTAATTATTCATAAGGATATTAACCAATCGGAGTGCCCCATTTTGGTTAGGTGGACGTATCTTGATACCCAATTAAAATACGGCTCAAGACACGTCCGGGATTAGTTCAAATATTGTGCTCCATAAATCAGAGTCAATAATAAGTGTGCATTAAAACCTGGAAAACAGTCTCCTCCCACAATTTGTTTGTCGTTCGCGTTCGCCGCCATGTATACTGATTAGTCCTTTTTCCTAATAACTCACCCAGAGATTATAGCGGAGCTCCGACGGCCCCAAGGGCCGTCAAGCGGAGCACCATACCTATAGAAACCCGTCAACTGCTTTTCTCATGGTAAAAATGGCTAGCGGTATTGCTCGTGGGCCCGTACGCACGACGACGACGACGACGACGACGACGGAGTCGCCCAATAATTAATAATATCCTAATAATGATCATGATAATCCAACATGGCGGCCATACTCCACCTGGCCCAGCTGACCAGCTACTTTACGGCGTACATCTTTGATACTGGACATCCATCTTATAGCCAATTGACACCTGTCAAAACAAGGTATCCGCTGACCAGTGTAACGTGACCATATCGCGGGCTCAAGTTAAGACCTCATCGAGGTCAGCTGTTTTTTTGAAGTTGATCGCTGACCAGGTACTTGCTTTCGATTGGATCGCAGGCTCAAGCCAAGTGTGGGACACCCAAACCAAATCGAGGCCGTTAAAATTTTTCGCGCGCTTTCTGCGGCTGGTAATTTCACATTCAGTTGGTTTCTTTATTTTGAGCAAAACAACTTCATCTTCTTAGATCGAAGTTTGTCTTTCGCGTAAAAAGCATAAAGATCAAGAACTTGTCAAAAGATACTCCGGAAGGTGAATTTTCAAGTGATGAAAGGAAGGACGGAAGATTTTTCTCAGGAAAAGCTTCAAAGATTGTGCGGTTGAAAACAGTATAATTCAACGCTTCAAGGGCTTTCATTTCACCGCGGCATCTTGCATCTCACCAAGAAAAGTCACTTAACAGTTCACCGGTATTAATGGGAAGAATGAGTAGCTCAAACTCTGTGGAAGAAGCTCTTTCTTTGGACAAACCGTTCGCTATTTTTGCGGATGCTTGTTTTTACTTTACTGAAGCTTACGCATTTTCAAGTGGTAGAAACCTCTACAACACAGGACAGTGAGGTAAATGAAATAAATAGAAGCTTAACATTTGGTTTAATCCTTGTTACTTTTGTTCAGGAATGAAACTTGTATTTTTCTCTCGAATGGATATAAATAAAAATCATCTGTACTCGTTTTGGACGCAAAGAAGTAGTTGAATTGTTTGTTTGTTTTGTTACGTTGTTTTTACTCGGCTTGGCTGACTGTTTTTCGGCCTTGGTTCCTCACAGTAGCGTTAAGAAACTTTTGCCCTTATCTTATCAACACGTAATCGCAATGAGTCCTCGTAAAATTAAGCATTAAGGGGGGAGACTCGAGCTCGAGTAAAAATAAAAAATCCGATCAAATGCATGTGCATGTGCACTTCTCAAAATCTGACATTAAGTTGTCAAAATGCTGCCAAAACAGTCAAAACCCAGCGCGCTTCACTTCGTCAAGTCTTTAAGAGATCTTCGTCGAAAGCAGCCTGTAAACAACAATTAAGTTTCGCCGTCTTTAAACATGTCGTTTGTTTGAACCGGTAAGAATCAGCGTTTGGATGTTAAAAACAGCGAAATGGGTTGACTGGCTGGCTGGTTTTGATAAATTTTAAAGTGGACGGGACTGCGAGAGAAATGCTCGTTTGGTTTGGCAAGCGCTTTCTTCGTTATCTGGATGATGTTTTGCCACTGAGAATCATTAATTGAAGAAGGTTCTTCGGAAGACATGGGAAGTAACAGTAAAACCATCAAAGCACTTAAGTGTTTTGTGTAAGCCAAGGAAAGATTTTGTGGGAAATGGCTCTATTATTCAGCTCTGTCGCATTCCGAGTGATTGCTGTCTCAGTGATTCCTGTTGACTGCTCTAAACGATCAGGTACGGACCTCTTTTTTGTCTTTTCTACGGACATTTATGTCAAATCTGCTAAGGAAATTTTCTAGCTTAATACAAGATAGTTTTGTTACCTGTCCAATTTCTGCACCTTCTCCAAGAATCTTCGAAGAAATATTATTCATATTGTGCTTTGTTTCCTTGTAATAAGTCTTATGTTTGTTGTTATATTGTTTCTGAACCGCGGTCAATTCCTGTTGACTGCTGTAAACGAAGAGTTTGTACCCTTTATTTTTTTTTCTAGGGGCATTTATGTCAAAATAAATACCGATTTTCCTAGCTTTATCATTACAAGCTATTTTAATTACTAGCTAGTCTTGTTTAATTTCTCCACCTTCTCCTTCTTCGAGCAAACACTCGCCGGCATCGTACTTTGTTCGCTTGCAGTGTTTTTGTTTTGTTTTGTTTTGTTTTTGATCCGCTTTGAATCCCTTTACGCTTTCATCTCAAAGTAGTTAGACTCAAGAATGTCCGTCTTTTTTTTTTTTCTTTTTTGCAAACGTTTACTATCGAAAACTCTTCGTTTTCCCTGCTGCTGCTCAATTGTTTTGGACACAAATTAAACTGGCCCAAATAAACTCTTGCGAAGTTGCTCGGTGAGAGTGTGCAGCTCCGATTCTAGGCTTGGCATGGCTAAATATATATATGGCCTTCAGCTTTTCTTTTTTTAATCGCTACATAACAGACTGGAATGGTGTTCCATCGAACATCATGCATGCACCTTCTTTAAGCAGTTTTAAGTCCTATCTATTACATTATTAGTGTCAATTTTAAATCAGATGTAGCTTGTGAGTGACAAGTATGTAATTTAATTAGGTTTGCTTTGGATTACTTCATGATTTTTAGTCTCAATCTCAAATCAGGGGTGACTTGTAAGCGAGATAAGTATTTGATTTAATTTGATTAGGTTAGCTTTGGGCCACGTTTAAATTTCACCTCTTAGTTTTTAGAATGTGTAATATTAGATAATATTCTTTGTATGGGAATTTAGTTTCTCCCAATTATTCTCCAGTCATGCACTTTTTTGTTTTGTATCAACTTAGTTTTATTCACATGACAAAGTATTATTAAACTTAAAACTTAAAATTAAACTTAAAGTAAGCTCTTTCTCATCAATGTACACATCCTTTGGACTTCCTCCTCCTGCATACAGTCTTTCAATTAATTTTATTAGTAGCTGGTCACACCAATCTTGTGGGATGTTTGGATGACATTTGGCATTAATGTTTAATGGAATCTCTGACGTTTGATGAAGTATGTTAAGATCAAGTTAAGATGGCTAACGGATTTCCAGTACTTTTGCTTTGATGAATCACCTTGATAGTGGTATCAACCAAATGCTCACTATATTATTATCAAGTTGTTTGGTCTTGCACTTAACTGGCCAGAAGAGCAGCTGGATTTCTTTTTGAAAACACTGTAGGTGCATTGAGTGATGAGCTTAATGTTAGCAAGCAGTTTTTTTTTGTGATAGTAAGGTCAAGAAGTAATTGATCAAGATAAATATCTTGGTCTTAATTCATGGCATCTAAATATTTTTATTGATTTCCATGTATCTTTCTTTCATAATTTTTGTGAGGCATACATATATACAGAGGATACACAATTTCCGATTTCTGACTGTCTCATGGGAGGCTGTGGATAATTGAAATTGCATTCATTATGAAGTGATGATCTGAATCACTATATATCTGATGTGATACTGATTTCAAGGAGCATTCACCAGGCTTCTCCACCAATTTCTAGTGGCTCTAAGCCATACCTAAGTAGCTAAGTATGTAACTAAGTTGCCTACAGTTGAACGGGGAAACAGACCTGTCCTTAGGTATTGCTCTAAGATGTTAAGAAATGTTTTGTTTTAAAAATTTATAGATGAAAACTAGCTTTGCAGGTTCTTTTTTACACAAGGTATTAAAGATTATTTTAAAAAAAACCTACCTCAATATTTTTATTTTGCTTTTTTAACATCTCCAAACTCAGTTTGGAAAGGAATTTTTATTACCTTACTCAATAGAACGCTTGTTTTTAGGAGGGGTGGGGGTCCAAATTCGTAAAAGGGGATTTATATCTGCTAGCAGTTCTGGACTAGGGGGTCCAAATCTGATCCACAAGCAGATCTGGACTGGAGGGTGCAAATCCACGTGGGGTCCAAATCTACTGTGCCACTGGCTCAGATCACCTTTCCATACTATTTTCTACAGCATTGGGTCTGTAGCTTGAGTGAGGTCAGATGGGTGATATGACAAGCAGACTATATGTAAATGCCAGTAGAAAAAGAATGCTTTTGGAGCTCCGCTTTTAGACTTGGCTAAATATATATATTATTTTGCTTCAGTGTTTCATGCTTGTTTTAATTTCGTGTAGATCAAAGACGATAAAAGGTAACTGCTTCATTTACACATCGCATATAGTCGAAAAACTCGATACGAGAAGCTAAGAGCGCACACTTTTTCAATTAAAGAATTTGCGTGCAGTAACGTCAGTAACTAAGCAGGTTCCAGCTTCTTTTACAAATAATCTCTAATGGTAAGACGTGTTGGTTTATAAAAATGAGGACCTCACTAGAAAACAGCTGAGCGGGTAAACGTCTTCATTACGCATAAACAGCATTACGTACTGTGATATTTTTTTCCGTGCTTCGATAAACACTATAATATCAACTGGTTCGCTGATGCATAGAACGTACTGATAGACCAAGCATAGTGCGGCGCATTTTCTCCCTTGGGTACCCCTGTGTTAACGGCACCCTAATGTGCGACTTTCCAAACCTCTTTCCCCTAGTGCCGCTAATTTGACACGCCGACAATTTTGCGACAATTTGAAATTCATCTTCGCCGAGTCTCGGCAAAATTCCCTCAGCGCAACAAACAACAAAAGGCTTTTGTTTGGACTGGTGAAGTGGAATTTAACCCACTACATTGGGCTACAATACTGGCTACGATACCGGCTATGATACGGGCTACGATAACGGCTACAATACCGGCTACAATACCGGCTAGTCTAGCGAGCAATCGTGGAGATAACAATACGGGTGAGAGGCCAGATTACAGTTTGGCCTGAACGAATACATCTTTCAGAGATCTGTTCCTTTGGTACGAAACAATTGGGGAATCCTTGAATGTTTCGCTAAGTTTGCGGTTATTGTTGGATTAAATGCTACTTTCGCATGAGTATTTGTTTTAAATTAGGTACCGCTGGACAGTGGTGTGTGACGAAATTAAAATTAAAGGCAAGATTCGCTAATTTTCTTTGCACTTCATGCTGAAGGGCAAGTTCCTGTCTTCACATTTGATCTCTGAGAATACTCAGTTTCTGGACATCCTCGTTCGATAAGCTAGATTTGCTTTAAAATGCAAGATTTCAGTTTTCAGAGTTTCAAATTCTTTTTCGGAGGAGTTTATTTATCCGGAGAAGTCTGAGGAAATGTGTTTTTACATCCAATATAGACTCGTTTGCTAATCGTTCGCCTTTGAAAACGTTGGCATGACTTTGCGCTTGCTGGCGATAGTATGCTGTCAGCAAGCGCAACGTTAACCGACCCAAAACTCCATTGAATCACCCAGGACCACAGAATAGGTAAGGGGTAAGTAAACTTTTTTATCTGGCTTACAGTTCATCAGAATTTGGGATCAAAAGGTGCAAAATTCCGAATTCTATTGGGCATTTTTCCTAGATCACTTGACTCAAAGCAATATTAACCGCGTTGCAAGTAGCAGAAAAATGTATGAGATCAAATGGTATATCCTTATGTCACACATATACGGTATTGGTAAGCCTGTGGTCAGGAGTTCAAAATGGCCCCCACCCGAAGTGGATTTCGGTAAAATTAAAGGGGCACTGTTGCGTAATTTGGGTCTGAGCCCAAACATGTGTTTGCGAAGTGAAACACTTTAAAATATTTTCATTTTTCCCACGAAGTACTTGTGCATTGAAACTATTTACGGTTGCCATGGCCACGGATCAGTGACGAGGAGGAAATGGATTGCAACTTGAAAAAGTTAGGTTCACTTTTTTCAAGTTTCGTCATTGTGTCCTGGAAAAATCGCCTTAAAATAATACTGCTTCCTTTTTCGTCCAAAAAATAATTACAAGTCTACCTCTTGGTGTTAAATGGGCCGACTGATCGCGTAATAGAAAAAGTAATCCTCACGATTTGGACAACTTATGACAAGAATTGTCGTGACAGTGCCGCTATAGCGGCAAACGCGCGTACAAAACAAATATAACCAACAAAGCTTTCGCACTTAAGACAAATTGTTGAACAACAGCTGAACAAAAGCCGGTATTAGTCCTTTCCTTGTTTAACTTCGATGGTTTCTCCACGCTCAATTAACCAAGCCAAACGAAGCTTTGACTCTTTGTTATCTGACGTCAGACTGGTAGTGATCAGTCACGGTACTTGAAAACAGAGAAACGAATAAATAAAGAATTTGGGGGAGGGGGGGGGCACTTCCTAGTAACAGGCTAATGGGGATGCGCCGCTGGGTGGGGTCGCATTTTCACGACTGGATTGTCTATAAAGGGATTGCATTTTCAATAGAGTTACTAGAATGGGGTCGCACATTTCCGGGATTTTGGGGGTAAATGTACCAGAATGTTTGTACTATAGGTTAAAAGTAAAGTGTTCTCTGTTTAATAAATGTGTCAATTCATTTTAGAATGGTGTAGATGCATAAATAGAAAGTGACTAAAATGGGATCACGAAAAGTACATTTGCCCAAAAGTGACTAAGATGGGGTCTATATTTGGCCACAAAATAGACTATAATGGGGTAGGGGTTCTGAGAGGCCAGCGGCACATACCCAGCAAAAATGCACCCAAGTAACCCCCCCCCCCCCCCCCAAATCGGGATAAAGACACCCTCCCCTTAGCTTTGAAAAAGGAGACTGCCTTGCGCATGCATTTTTCAATTCATTGTTGAATCGCTCTTGTTCTCTTTCCTCTGATTTCTTTGCGCTAAAAACGTCTGCTACAAGAACTTGGAAAAGGCAGTATCATACTGCGTTTTCCAACTTCTATTTTCGAAAATGCAATTCCCTGAGTGCAACTATCAAAATTTTGCGGATCCGGATTTGAGCAGATATCTTCCCTCATCGGTAGATTTGGGATCGGCTGATTTTCTGATACCCCTATTCCCCCCCCCCCCCTCCCCCCTCTTCTCACCAACTCATGCATGGAAGCCTCGTGGCTCAGTGTTCCGAGCACGTTGTTGCTGAACGCCAACATGTAAACTGGATTAAAATGCTTACCACTGGATGAAAGAAAGCACATCAAAGGAATAATGGTCTTCAAAAAAAGTGACATTTGACTGGTATATTTTATCTATTATTATACAAGCGGTTGGGTTTATTCCTTTGTCATTATTTCCATGCATATCACATGGGGCCGCTAGTTCAAGATGTGCTCAACGTTCGTTCACTGAAGAAACACATTCCATCACGCTTCTCGAGAAGTAGGGCAACTACCATGATGAACTGAAAGCTTATGCAGTGCAAGGTATTCCGTCACCCTAGCTCTAATTCAGTATCGAAACGTTGTGTTTTATGTATGGATTGAGAAGTTCTTTAATAAATCAGGTTGACTTGAGATGAAAATTTGTTTGGTTTGAAAGTCGATCGGCTTATTATCAGTTCAACCCAGCACGGTTAACCAAGTGAGTTAAACTACGATTGTTGTACTTTAAAGTGAAATTTATCAGTGATGCTTATATGACAGCCAAAAGCCCATGTACTTTGTATTAACCTTCAATCTTAAAAACTCATGGTCTCTACCTGATCATGCGAAAATCAATAACAAAGAATGTATAAGTTATTAGGGCCGGTTCTAACCAAACACCACGAATCGAGTTTTAAAGAAAAGGACAGTTTCAATACTAAACAAAAACCACGGCATCATGAACTTGTGGAAACTGGGTTGGAAAAGCACAAATATTGGCCTGATTGGTTAACGGATTGGGAAATAATTTGGTCGTGTAATAACTTCCCTACCCTCGTCGTCTTCTTTATTCAAATCGTCTTAGCTTAGTCTGGTTGGGGTATGGAATGTTAATATATAGCAATTAAATGTAGTAATTATACACATATTCCAATGATTTTCAGTCAAACTCAAGAAACTGAAGAAGTTATAATTTACTACAAATTTCTTAACTCAGTATTCGCAAGGATTTAAGACAAGAGGGCGGCATTTTGTCACTCTACGTGGCTGGTTGATTAACAGCTTCCGTTGAAGTCAAGAAGTGCCAACTAACTAAAATCATTTCATGCTTTCCTTTATTTCGGTGGCTTTACAGCTGGCAACTTTAATTGATAACAGTAAATTTTAACTGAACGCTGATGTGAACCGTAATAGACATGAACATTTTGAAAAGGAAATCAGTCATGCCTTGCACGTAAAGCCGCGCCATGTCAGTTCCAGATATTGACTGTTTGATGAACAACAACAGACTTATTCGATTCGACCCCTTATTGCAGATCTACTGCAGTATTTTCGGAGGAAAAAAGACCACACACTATGCAAATGCGTTTTAAAAGTAAATCGATAACAAATAATGTATTAGCTAAGGGTTTGATAATAATTGATAATAATACTCCAACTTAACACCACGAATCGTTCTTCAAGAAAAGTACAGTTTGAAACACGAAGCTCTAACCAAAGCATGAGATACTTGTGGCACGTGGCCGGGCTGGAAAAGCACAAATATTGGGAAATATTTTTGTCGCATAATTCATCCCTAAAACCGTTGTCTTCGTTCGTCAAATCGGCTTAGCTGTGGAATATGCTACCAAATACGAAGCATAACAGAAAAATGTTAATAAAGCAGTTAAATGCAGCAATTCATATACACCATATTCGAATAATTTTCTGTAAACTCAAGAAACTGAAAAAGTTATAATTTACTGCAAAAGTCGTAACTATTTGCAAGGATTTTAGAGGGCACTTTGTCAAGGCTACGTGGCTGATTGATTAACACTTGGCTTCGGTTGAGACTAACTAAAATCAGTTCATGCTTTCGTTTATTTCGGTGGTTTTACAACCGACACATTAATCCTTAACAGTAAGTACCGTCAGTAAATTGTAATTGAAAACTGATGTAAGCCGTAATAGAGATGAACATTTTGAGAAACGAAATCAAAGGCTTGCTTGTAATTTCGTGTAAAACCGCACCATGTTTCCATATATTAACTCGTTTGATAAGCAACAACAGGCATTCGATTCGACCCCTTATTGCAGATTTACTGCAGCATTTCAGGAAGAAAAAGGACCACAACACTATGCAAATGCATTTTAAAAGTAAATCTATAAAAAAGAATGTGTAAGCAAAGGATGCGAACTTAATATTCCACTGACTTAACACCACGAATCGATTTTTGAAGAAACACACAGTTTGAAACACGAAGCTATAACCAAAGCCTCATAAACTTGTGGAACCTGGCGGGGTTGCAAAAGCACAAATATTGGTAAATATTTTTGTCCCATAATTTATCCCTAAGACCGTTGTATCCGTTTATATTCAAATCGCCTTAGCTTAGCCTGGCAGTGGAATGCTGCGAAATACGAAGCATAACAGAAAATGTTAATATAGCAGTTAAATGCAGCAATTAATATACACCATATTCGAGTAATTTTCTGTCAAACTCAAGAAAATGAAGAAGTTATCGCATACCGAAAAATTCCTAGCTATTCGCGAGGATTTTAGAGAGCGGCATTTTGTCATTCTACGTGGTTGGTTGATTAACAGCTTCCACAGAAGTCAAGAAGTGTCGACTAACTAAAATCAGTTCTTGCTCTCGCTTACTTCGGTGGTTTTATAGCTGAAAACATTTATCGATAACAGTAAATTTTAATTGAAAGCTGATGTAAACCATAATAGAGGTGAACATCTTTTGAGAAACGAAATCAAAGTAGGCTTGCTTGCTTGCATGTAAAGCCGCCGGCCATGTTTCCATAAACAACGCCGGAGACGTACTCTTCGCATAATTGATTCTGTGGGACGTAAAAGAACCCACACACTGTTCGAAATGAGTAGGGGACGTAGTTCCCAGTGTGGTGGTCTATCTCTCATCTGATGGTTAAATGCTCGGAGATATTAGCTGCACAAGCTACTCTAAAATCCGAGGGTAAATAAAGTAATGTACTTATTCGATTCGACCCCTTCTTACAGATTCACTGAAAAAGGACCACGACACCATGCAAATACGTTTAAGAGTAAATCGATAACAAAGAATATATATAACGAACTTAATACTCTGACGTAAACACCACGAATCGAATTTTAAGGAAACGTACAGCTTGAATACGAAACTATAACCATTGCATCATAAACTTGTGGAACCTGGGTTGGAAAGCACACTGAATATTTATTAATTGGGAAATATTTTTGTTGTATAATTCATCCGTAGACCGATCAAACTCAATCGGCTTAGCTTAATCTGGCAGTGGAATGCTGCGAAATACGAAGCATAGACTGAAAATGATGATTGATTCAGTCAAACGGAAGAAACAGAGGAAGTTATAATTTACTGCAAAAGTAACTATTCGTCGAAGACTGTTGAGGTCGTTTTTTCTCATTCCACGTGGTTGGTTGATTAACAAGTTCAGTCGACTGCCGACTACTGATCTAAAATCATTTATCATGGTTTCGCGGCTTATTTCGAGATTTTAATACGGCTGACAACATTAATCGATAACAGTAAATTTTAAATGAGTGCTGATATTATCCGTAATAGAGATGAACATTTTGAGAAACGAAATCAAAGTAGTCTTGCTTGCACGTAAAGCGCGCCATGTTTCCAGATATTTTAAATTGTCAGATATAACTACTTGATAAACAACAAGAGACTAATTCGATTCCCGTTATTGCAGTCGAATCATCCGTTGTTTAATGCCTGCTGCAGACTGTCTCTGAAAAAGGACCGTAACACTATGTAAATGTATTTTAAAACTCTACACGTAGGATCGGTGACACAATGATGTTGTAAAAGGCGCCTTCAGTATTATTGGCTTCCAAATTTCAAACTCTGTCTGACCGGATTTCGCTCCCTTCCTTATCATTTGGTAAGGAGACTGTAGGAATACGACTGATATAACGTAGATGATTTTTGACGACGTACCACTGATAAGCAGTCTTGAGCTTGTGTTCGACAAGCGTTTAGTATTTTACTGAATGCCTGTAAGGGCTAGCAGAGGCTAAAGTAATTATAGGTGAGTAAAGTATGCTCCCCAATAAACGGACACTGTATCCCGAACATCCCCCCTTCTTACATCCCCCCTCCATATTTAAATATCCACCAACAATTATTCTTTGATTTTAATTAAATTGAGGCTTGGTGAAACGGTACAACGATACTGCTGCAAAAGTACACTTTACATTTATGCGTTGCATAATGTGAAGGCCATTTTGATTTTGTGGAGCCCAAGTTTATATCGTTTGTGGCTACTGACTATTCTTATGTGTATCAACGACGTGAAGCTTAAATCGTTTTTGTTTTCATCTTCGCTAGTTTAAAAAAGTTCATTGCAACAATACTGAAAGTAAAGGAAACGTTCTTTGAAACTTTTATAGCACAGTTCGAGCGGAAAGCCCGAACCCTGAGAAGTTCATGCATTCAAACAAGCTGTAACTTCCCTCAACAGTGTCAAGCTAAGCACACAAAAAGTGTCTATTGATACTTACAACCTTTTGATACAGAACAATTCCTCACCAACCAACTCGAGAGAAGGAACTAACCGCGATCCCCCACCATTCACACGCCTTTCCCATTGCTACTGCGCATACTTTCTGCGCATGTCGGGATTGTCATCGGGACGGTGTTTAAATAATGATGATGATGAAGATGATGGGCGACAGATCAGAAAATTCCTTACCGTCAGGAGCTCCTGTTACCGTTCAATCGACAAAGACACTGGTCCACGCCTCTCTCAAAAGAGTAGGGAACACTTCTACATAGTTCCCAGTGCTTTGTGGTCTGCCCCGTGATTCACATCTCAGGGTTGGATGGAGGCTGACTGCCTGGCATCAAGAGCCTCTGCTGGTCATAGAAACCTCCGAGGAGGGCCTGTGCGAGGCCCTATGCGACACTTTGCTCGTATGAACTAGGATTAATTGTGTTTACGTGAAGTATCCAGGTCAAGAAGAGAGGATATGTTAACAATGGACAAACGCGAAATGTTGAAAGTCAACAAGGCTTCTCACGCTCCAGTTTGATTCTATTTGTTTGTGGATTGAAATTCATAACTCAGGCTTGTGAAAATAATTAAATAACTTGTACCATAGAAAGATAACAAATTGCCCGTTGAACGAGAAATTTCTTTCTTTAAAAAGGCTTTTCCGACCACTTGGCCACCTGATTGACAACCCAAAACCACAAACCACCTCAGCGTGAAAGGTCAAATGGCGTGTTTTTCAAACGTACTGGCTCCCAAGAAAAAGCTAAAGATATTGAGATCTGACAAGCTGCAATTAGTGGCGAAAGGCCCTTCTTTCAGCAGACAGCTGAGCAGAGGGCGGTAGCTTATCTTGTGACAGGTTTTAAGAGTGTGTTCCAAGGCCGATTTTGGAAGCTAACACCACAGGAAGCGTTCAAGCTTTGTGAGAAATAAACCGATTAACAACTGGTATTTTAAATGGGGTCACACTCTAAACTGCAAAACCAGCCGTATTTTTGCGTTGTTCGAATGCGAGGTCTCGTCAAACGAATGGTCTGGAGCGAGAATTCGCGCCTTCAAAAAACGAAAATAAAAACCGCCATTGTTTTGCAGTCAAGTCACACTCAGGCTACGGTTGGATGATTACAATATTCAAATTAAAACGCGCTAAGTATTTTGACTGAAAGTGCCAGGAAAACAAAAAGAACAAGAGGCTACAATTAGCCTAAACCCGGGCTTGCAAAAAACAGCATTGTATCCCTAACTTAGTGCTAAACAAAAGAATAGAGGGAAGTATGTCTTTCTTACATCGGACGCATTGCCGTGTTTAGCTTGTGTTGGAGTCTATTTCTTTAGACCCCTATCAACATATATTCCTCTAAAATACAGCTCAACCATTGAGAAGAGTAATTATAACACTTGTAAAAAATAGTTCTAAAAGAACAAGAAAAAGAGAAACAGAAAAATAAAGCCCGTGATATATACCACTAAAAGACATCAAACCCGGGTTAGCTGTGTCACAGGCAAGAACAGTGACCTTTAGGCCACAGAGGTTTATCGTTTTGCAAGGTAATAAAAATAGTGTATTGATTCCAAAAAAAAAAAAAAAAACTAAGCACACTTGTTTTCGCTTCGATGGATAATTGTTTGAGAAAGGAAACGCTCATCGAACGATGTAGGATTTTTTCGCATAAACGTTAATGGAGTACGTCTCGGTGAAATGTGAGTAGAAAATTAATTAGCAGAGTGAAACTGTTTACAAACACTTCTCCTTTGTCGTCTCATGTTATTATAATCGGCTCCGAAGCACAAGACCTAGAAAACTCAGACTCCCCCCCCCCCCCCCCCACCAATCTGTAAAAACTCAAACCCCTCATAAACGGCGATAATTCATTTTGCCCATGTTTATTTCACTTTGAAAATTTGTATAGTTATGAGGGGGTCTGAGTTTTCAAGTTTGGGGGAGAGGGGGGGGGTGTCTGAGTATTCTAGGTCTCGTGCTCCGGAGCCGATTATAATAACGTGAAGTGTTTGTTATCTGCGATAAATAGAGGGTGTAACATTTCAGCGCACTGAACGGCGATAATTTATTCTGTCCACGTTTATTTGACTTTGAAAATTTGTATAGTTTTGAGGGGGTCTGAGTTTTCCAGATTTTTTTTTTTTTTTGGGGGGGGGGGGGGTCTGAGTTTTCTAGGTCTGAGTTCTCCAGACACCCGATACGGGGAACACGGCGGCAATCCATCTGGAGTTAAATTTTGGTCATGTTAAAAGCTTTCTTCTCGCTGTTGAACTTGCAAACATTCGTATAGACACTTCTCTTAACATATTAGTTGTTCAGACTTCAAAGACACAAGGTGAATCGACGTTTTCCGATACGTGACAACAGGCATCATTCTTGCTGTTGATATGAGATTTACACTTCCGAATCACTCGGCCGTGAAAGGTCAAACTCCCTTTGTCTGTTAGCCTGCGAGCAAGCTCTCTCGGGGGGTGGGGGGTCCTACCCCCGGGAGAGCTTGCTCGCAGGCTATTTGTCTGTAGTCTCTAATTTTTGGCGCTCCCCTCGCGTCGCGTCTCCTCGCAACTTCGCGCGCGCACGTGCCCCCCAAAATCCGTCGCCAAAATTAGAAAACACTGGAAAATACTAAATAGCAAGGACCACCGTTGCAAAATAGAAGAGCCGGATCCTGTAATAGATCTAACCAGCTATAAAATTGTAAACTAGAAAACGGTAAGAAACAAGCAAGGCTGGTTACACGGCTAGGAATATATATTTAAACCAATATTTCGGGAGGCACAGCCTTCCTTCATCAGGGTGTTACATATTATGACCCTAAGATGAAACGACGTTACAGTTTAAAAAAAAAAAAAAAAAAAAAAAGGTTGTACATGTAACATGATATTATAATAAAGGTAAACAATACAACGTAAAATAAAAAACGTTACAGTTTGAAAATTTGAAAAAAACGTAACAAGAAAACAAAAAGATAGTATTATATTTCTTCTTTTCTGTTGATACCTAACGGTTCAAGAGTTTGACCTCTATCAATTAGATATGCTTCTCTGGCTCTTCGTACACCGTCACGATTAGATTTGGACAGTTCTAGTGGAATTAGTTGCATGTCAGAAGCGCTGTGACCGTTAGAGAGAAAATGTTCTGATACTGCAGTGGGTTTAGAGCTGTTGGTTTGTTTGTCGACTGTTCTACGATGTTCGTTGAAACGGTCCTTAAGTCGTCGTTTAGTTTCGCCTATGTATTGTTTTGACAGTGATTGCATTGTACCATGTATATGACATTTTTGGAATTACAGTCAATGTGATGTTTGATAAATCTAGTTTCGCCGGTGGAATGAAAAGTATAGGTTGTAAGTCCATCAGTTATGTAGTGCATGTTAAACAGTTGTGGCCACAGCGAAAGCACCAAGGGGTTGATTATTTTAGCAGGTTTACGTAGTTTAGCACTGACCAATAGATCGTTAGATTGTTAGAACGTCGGAAAGCAACAAGAGGGGCAGCCTTGAAAACGTCAACGCAGCGGGGAGATGAAGATAAAATGTTGAAGTGTTTGTGAATAATAGATGATACGGAGCGAAATAGCTGGATTGTATTATGACAAGGGGTACACGTGTAGGCTGGTTAGTATCGGAATTGCGTTGTTTGGGGGCAAGTGCTTCGGTACGTGAAATGTTGTAAACCAAATTCTACAAGACTCTAGATAAGGACATCACTGATGACATCCAAAAACGCATACGTATTTACGTACAACGCATGCACCGTTGACCAAATCATTGACGATGACACTAAACGTTTCTTATATACAAACCGATACTAAGACCGGACGTTTTACATTTTACCCAAAATTCACAAACAGGGTAACCCTGGACGCCCTATTGTTTCTAGTAAGCACATCCAACAGAACGCATCTCACAGTTCGTAGACTATCATCTCAAACCTCTCGTACAGACTACCCAATCATTCATAAAAGACACCACTCACTTCCTCAACAAACTCGAAAATCTCGGACAACTGCCCAACAATGCCATTCTCGTTACACTTGACGTTTCTTCACTCTACACCAACATACCCCATAACGAAGGCATCAATGCATGTCGTTACTTCCTCGATACACGCAAACGCACTACCTCCACTATCGGCACTGAAACTCTCTGTGACCTCATACGCATGATACTCACTATGAACAACTTTTCATTCGACGACAAGCACTACTTGCAAGTACACGGCACTGCCATGGGAACTAGAATGGCACCATCTTATGCCAATCTTTTTCTCGCCAAACTCGAGACAAACGCTCTATCACATGCCCCACACCAACCGCATACCTGGTGGCGCTTTATAGATGACATTTTTATGATATGGACACACTCAGTAGACGATCTCAACACCTTCACCACATATCTCAAACATTCACCCTACAATTAAATTTTACTTCCAATTATTCTTTCTCATCCATACCCTTTCTGGACGTCAACGTGTCACTGAACAACGGTAAAATCACTACTGATCTTTACACTAAGGCTACTGACAAACATCTATACTTGTTACAATCCTCTTGCCATCCCAGACACAGCAAAAGAGCTATTTCCATTCAGTTTTAGCTCTCAGACTTCGACGCATCTGCTCTTCTGAACGAAACTTTCGCACTCCGTCTTAACGAACTTAAGTCTTATCTCAACAAACGTGGGTACAATCTCTCTTACCTCAACAACGAAATACAACGCGTTTACAACATTTCACGTACCGAAGCACTTGCCCCCAAACAACGCAATCCGATACTAACCAGCCTACACGTGTACCCCTTGTCATAACATACAATCCAGCTATTCGCTCCGTATCATCTATTATTCACAAACACTTCAACATTTTATCTTCATCTCCCCGCTGCGTTGACGTTTTCCAAGGCTGCCCCTCTTGTTGCTTTCCGACGTTCTAACAATCTTAACGATCTATTGGTCAGTGCTAAACTACGTAAACCTGCTAAAAATAATCAACCCCTTGGTGCCTTTCGCTGTGGCCACAACTGTTAAACATGCAACTACATAACTGATGGACTTACAACCTATACTTTTCATTCCACGCGAAAAACTAGATTTATCAAACATCACATTGACTGTAATTCCAAAAATGTCATATACATGGTACAATGCAATCACTGTCACAAACAATACATAGGCGAAAACTAAACGACGACTTAAGGACCGTTTCAACGAACATCGTAGAACAGTCGACAAACAAACCAACAGCTCTAAACCCACTGCAGTTATCAGAACATTTTCTCTCTAACGGTCACAGCGCTTCTGACATGCAACTAATTCCACTAGAACTGTCCAAATCTAATCGTGACGGTGTACGAAGAGCCAGAGAAGCATATCTAATTGATAGAGGTCAAACTCTTGAACCGTTAGGTATCAACAGAAAAAAAAATATAAATACCTATCTTTTTGTTTTCTTGTTACGTTTTTTTCAAATTTTCAAACTGTAACGTTTTTTTATTTTACGTTGTATTGTTTACCTTTATTATAATATCATGTTACATGTACAACCTTTTTTTTTTTTTTTTTTTTTAAACTGTAACGTCGTTTCATCTTAGGGTCATAATATGTAACACCCTGATGAAGGAAGGCTGTGCCTCCCGAAATATTGGTTTAAAATATAATTCCTAGCCGTGTAACCAGCCTTGCTTGTTTCTTACCGTTTTCTAGCCAAAATTAGAGACTACTCGCAATCTCCTGAAGCAGTCCATCTGCCGTTAAGATTACTCATGTTAAAAGCTTTCTTCTCGCCGTTGAACTTGCACTCATTCGCATAGACACTTCTCTTAACATATTGTTTGTTCAGACTTCAAAAGACACAAGGTGAATCGACATTTTCCGATACGTGACAACAGGCATGACTCTGTTAAAAATAGTTAGGGCTTGCGCAGAAAACGCCGGAAGTGCCATTTTGGATGATACTCGGACGACGAAAAAGAATTCGAGAACCGTCGGTAGTTCTAGACCCGGGCGCCGCGCGAGACGCGCGCAGCCCGGTAATGAGGACATTCTAGCCGAGCGAACGCATGCAAATTGTTTTTGTTGTTCAGCTCACTTCAAGGCTCGACAGAACCTATTATTTATTTCTTTATTTACTTGTTTGTTTTTTGTTTATCTATTTATGAAACACATGTTCGAATGAACAAAACTTAAAGAATAAATTTTCGGTTGTTTCTTTTTAATATCCATGGCGTGACCTTTCCACCCCCCCCCCCCCCTCCCCGAGAGAGCTTGCTTGCAGGCTACGCAAAAACTAACAGATTTTCACATCGCATGTTGAACGCACTCCACCTAACCTCCATAACTTCTAGCATAAAGTATGAAGTAACATCGAAATTAAACCTTTCACATTTCTAAATGATAGCCTACACAAGTACCCTAGGGGTAGCACCCTTTCAAAAAGTAATGAGCATTAACCAATGAGCATTAACCGAGCATTTTTAGTGACTTTTTTTTGCCAGGGGGGAGACCGAGTATTTAAGTGGGAAAAAATGGAGCATTAAGGCGGAGTATTTTAGTGAGAAAAACATAATGTACAAAAGCCTAGAAACAAAGTTCCAGCGTTTTTCAGTTCCTGCAGTTCCTGGATTCCGTGCACAATTTCATATCTTCCCACTCTTCGCTGCGTCAAAACCTTCATCTAGTCCTAATGCCCATCGCGGCTACTCCAAGTGCCTGTAACTGCTCCACTTGATCTTTTATTAGAGAGGAGTAACCAATGATGGTCGTTGAGACAGTTCCTGGATCTCGTCTGAGAGCTGAAAAATCAAACTCTTCCCAAACCTATTGGGAGGATTGCGTAAACGTCTCTCCCAGCGACAACATTCTCCAAGCAAACTACCCGCTCTTCGCGAAGCTAAACAACTGTGCGGAACGTTCTTCAGCACATACTACCATTTGGAACTTTTCGTGACACGTTTGACCTGATGATTCATCAGCCATGTTTCCTCTGATGGCGTTTCTCATTGACCTTTGTGTTGACAATAACTGTCAAAATTGACTAATCAGAGGGTATATCAGATTAACTATAGCCTTTTATAGACTCTAAGTTTAATACTGCAATTTTCTTTTAGCTTTTTTTTCTTCAGTTAGGTACTGTGCTAGATCGGCGTGGAGTCTTTTACTCAAAGTGTTGATAGAAAAGTATTGTACTGAAAACTGTTGATAGGAAAGTTTATGACGAAGCAAATTATTACTTTTCTTGAATTTGACACTTTTTTCTCCCGAGTATTTTTTTTTTATCTTTGTAAAAAGTTGTTGTAAATATTATACTGGTAATGGTAGTAGCACAGGAGTCCTGTAGTAGTAGTATAATAATAGCAATTATTATAATTATTGAAATTTTTAGTTTTCATATTTTTTACCAGAATTTATCCTCTTAAATGTTGTTGTTATTGATATTATTATTATTATTATTATTATTATTATTATTATTATCATTATTATTATTATTATTATCATTATTATTATCATTATCATTATCATTATCATTATTATTATTATTATTATTATCATTATTATTATTATTATCATTATTATTATTATTATGATTATTATGATTATTATTATTATTATCATTATTATCATTATCATTATCATTATCATTATCATTATCATTATCATTATTATTATTATTATTATCATTATTATCATTATTATTATTATTATCATTATTATTATTATCATTATCATTATCATTATCATTATCATTATTATTATTATTATTATTATTATTATTAGTTGAGAGAATACAAAGAGAAAGACAAATTACAGTCATAATTACTCAACAGTACTGATACTACACACTACTTGTTGTGCTTACATTATAGTCACAGGGATATTTTGTGAATTTTTGGGTGATTTTTAAGTATATTTGGGAAGAGATATTTTATTTTCAAAGGATTAGTTAAATTTAATCAGGGGAATCTGACGAAATATTCAGAAGATTTTCATGAAGGTTTAAAATTGGAATTTGAGGTTGAAAATTAGTAAATGGACACCAAAAGAGTTCCCGTGACCAACCTGCAGTGCCTTTGTCGGGTGTCAACTGTCTGGTGGTGTTTCAAAACATTTTTACTCAGTCGGGATTCCTGTGGAACGGAACTGACACAACTCTGACAATACCATGTTGGCAAAAGATAGCACGATAGCAGTGTGCCGTTCTCAGAGGGGAAACACAGCTTTTTAAAACTGTAAATCGAAAGATAAAGTTCCCCCCATTACTCGACTTGAAGCAGGTTGAAGTGTGAATTCGCAGTTGTTATATAAGTTTATATTGATGCTTAATTTATAATTATGATGATTCTCTACAAATATTGTTTGTTCTTTGGATTTAATAGAAAATCATAACATCATGAACATAACGACTTAAAGATAAAACTGATCTTTCCTGGTCATCTCGTTGAAAAATGACAAGCTCCCAGTTGGCTTGTTAGCTCAGTTGGCCGAGCGCTGCACCGGTATCGCAGAGGTCGTGGGTTCGAATCCCGTACAAGCCTGAATTTTTTCAGGCCTTATTTTTCACTGCTGCTTAAGTAGTGTTCATAGCTGCCATGATCATTCACAGATTCATTCTTTAATCCGCAGATTCAAATATATGATCAGTTTCATATCTTCATCCTCACTTACGCTGTGAATAGGATTTCCAATTTTCTCCAGACAATCTTCTATCTGCTAATCTTGTTTAATTTCCTTATGTGTCAATTTTTGCCTAGAATCTAGCGATGAACCACTCTTGGATGCTAACCACTGTTGTATATATTCGTTCCTTAATTTCGTTTTCATATTAGAATGAGCAGTCTTGAGGTTTTGCAAGGTTACGGTTTCCTGTGTAAAATTATTGGGCACCATAACTGAATACACTAAAAGATTACCTTTATTTTTTTGCATATTGGAATGCTTCACGTAACAAAGGGTTATTTGTTTGATAATTCAGTCGCTGCCAATTATAAAATTATATAGCTGCTTTGATATTAACACATTCACTTAAGGGGTTACTCACTGAAGTGAGAGAGTGAGTGATTGAGTGAGTGAGTGAGTGAATGAGTAACAGTAACAGTATATCTTTATTGTGCCGTACTCTCATAAGGGAGGTATTGGTCTCTTTACAATAAAGAGTCTAAAATTTTAACGACTCAAGTGAGTGATTGAGTGAGTGAGTGCCATAACACTGCCTCCTATACCTCATGGCATGACTACGTCATCCATGAGCTAAAAGTCAAGAGCACTGTAGCTGGCGGACGGAATTTGAAAAAGCCTACGTGTAGCCGTACCCAGCCCCAAAGGAAACCCGGGAGGAAGGGAACGTCTATGAAGGGCTGGCACGAATTGTGCCACGGCACGTGACTTCACAGTAATTTGTGTAGGTTGTTTAAATAAATTCTATTTTCTGCGAAAGTGTGTATGTTTACTCGTGTAGACAAAGGCCTTAAATTTCTGTTCTTTAGAGTTCATGATCATTTGCTAGTAAATGTTCCTTTTTCAAATGCATACTGTGTTTCTAAGAGATTGAAAAGGATTACGAGCAATATTTGATCAAAACCAAGACTGAAGGCAATCTTTGATGTAAACCGATCGCGCTAACAAATTTAGATTTCGTCGTGTAGGTAGTAACAGCTTGTATTTGTAGGCACTGTTGTCAATACAGAGGATGGTTGAGATCGGATCTTTGAAACATGTAAATCTGATGAGAATAAGTGAAATTGCATGGATAAACTGTTTTTGTAGGCGAGACCTTGGGATTTGTGCACTTTCAAGTAGCGAGAACTTTTAAAATTGACGTAATTAAGTCACCATACTGCCGGAAAACAAAAACGAAAGGTCAATTTCTTTATGGGTAGCTTTAAGGCAAGCCTATTTACTCAAGTGCCGTACACACTTCCGCTTTCCAACCGTTTTACTAGCGCGGTCATTGCATGATGCAGCCATTTTTTGCCTGGATTCCTTCGGTGGTGGTGAACTTGTGAACAAGTGGTACGTGATAAACTGAAAGTTAACTTTGCTCTTTAAACAGTGAAAGTTATGGCTATCGTGAAAAATATTAAACACTTCATGACTGGTCCAGAGGGAAAGAGTGAACTTTGTTTTCCGACAAATTGCGCGTGTGCAAAGCAATGTTCAGACTACCGGTAAATTTTAGGGAAAATCGTCTCAAATAGCCTCAAGAAAAACGCTTGATAAATTTGTTGTAATCTGACAACCAGACAAAAATGCGAAGTGAATGTTTGGCTTTCAGTTGACCAGCGGCAAATAGTTTAATTTTGCGTGAACTATAGGATAGATCGGGGAAACAAAGCAGGCCGATCTTCTATCTTGTCTGCTTTTCTTTTTGCGGAACAGAAGGATCTAAATGTTGACAAGGCAGTTTTTGTTATTGACTGAGTATTTTTGGAGGCCTCATGTCCAATGAGACAAGCGATTTCTTCTCTTCATTCACAAACGCTCGAAGTAGGCCTAGATACAAATATCGCAAAAAATGTTCTAAATTTCTTTCTAGAAATTCTCATAAAATTCCTAAATTTCTTTTGAATTTAGTCTAAATTTCTGAAAAAATCTTCTAAATTTCTCAGAAATATCATTTTTTTTCTAATGTTAATTTGACCCATTTTTGGCTTTATATCAATTAAAGAAATTAAAAAAAACATTATTATTTGAATAGCAAAAGATGTATATTGCAGGACTGGTTTATTTTAAGGTATAATAAGTAAATAAAAACATCTAAGCAACTCGATTTCATCAATTTCTGTTTATTAATGAAATATTGCAATTTGCCATAAGTGCTTTGCCAGAACACGGATCCCAGAACACAGCAATAAGCAGTTAAAGAGTTTATTGAATTACAACATCTTAAAAGACAGTGTTATGTATTTCAAACAACAACTTTTCAAACAAAGTTTTGCGTGCAACTAGGCATGTTGTTATTCACTGAACTATAGCTTGTGCAGACAGGGAAACACGAAAACAACTCGTAAAATCAGGAGCCCATGGGCTCCTGGTAAAATTTAATATAAACCTTTTTTATTTTGTTCTTATGAAGTATCTTTTTTGTGATAATTGCTCTAAATATCACATTTTTTCTAAATTTCTCAACATTTTCTAAATTTCTCAAAAACTTCTAAATATCTCAAAAAATATCGCGATATTTGTATCTAGGCTTAGCTCGAAGTGCGGAACAGACTCCATCATAGAAAAGAAATCAAAAGAATAAGAGGTGGTCGACTTAACCTTTACTCTGGCTTTTTTATACCGATACTCTGACTACTGCAACTTAATTACATATCAAGAAAAGTGTCGACTGTTGTAGTTATAACTGGGATTTCTCAAAAATCAGTCAAAATTTTATAGAGACAAGAGCTTCTAATCCACACGAAAAGTATTTCAGATCAGCGCATTCTTCGAATCCTATGTCAATTATCGTATGTTCGTTCAAGCGTTGTTTTGCCGTATTGTTTTAATCGAAGCACCCAAGCAAGGACCAGTGTTGGGAGTAACGAGTTTTGAGCATGATTTCTGAATTCAGTTCTTAAGGCATTTTTCTCGTCTATAATTAATCTTTTTAAGTCAGCTGTCGCAATTAGTTAATTTGTACATTCCGGTCCTAATATAAGAGTTGAATGAAAGATTTTATCCCAACGCGACTCTATTTCTGGTGCAGTTAACTGTAAGACCGTAACAGTATTCTAAGATACAAATGTTGATGTGATGCCTTTAGAAGACGTTTTTAAAAGTTACTCTGAGAACAAATAATATGAGAAAGCATTGCTTTTGTAGACGAGGCATAAATGCTATGTTAATGTAAATGGGTTATCAAACGAATGCCATTAAAGTACCATGAAACTGAAAGTAGACTGCGGAAAAAATAGAGAAATTAAGGAAAATTCCCAGATATGTCTCAGATTATGCTTACGTGTCGTAAGGTTTAATGATTGGGTACAGTTAACACTCACTGGATAAGAGCAACTGAAATAGATCTGAAGACAAACAGACGTCCGTTTATCGACATTTGGGTTTATCCAACCCGGTTAGGTCTCCTTCTACTATCCTAGCCGCCTTCAGTTAAGGAGCAAACATTGCGCTAATTTGCAATTGTTATTTAGCAGTTGACAAAATTTAACTGCCTGGCCCGCGTGGGTTTCAACTTCTTTTTTGCCATTTGAAGTCCTATGCAGATGCAGGCGTTGCATCCCGGCCGTCAGCGTCCTGATTATTTGCGAATAACGGTTCTCAAAATAGGATTTCGGCGATGCAAACGTCTAAGAATGTATTTTCGTTTCTGTTAACACCTTTGTTTTTAGCGGAACTACTCCCTTGACGAAAGTTTCACTTTCTAACATGTTTTTCTTTTTTTCAACTTCCTATTTTTCTTCGAAACATCAGTAATGTTAAATAGGTCATCGCTGACGTAACCTAGGTAAGAGTCTATTTTTTATAACACTTAGTGGAAACATTTTTCACGTCTCGTTTCTCTATCCAGTAAGTGGTGTTTGATTTGCATTCCAAAAGTTTTTTTGTGTCCACTCACGCAACTTTATTACTCTCCTATTTTCCTCTTATCAATACATTTTTTTAGTAAAAACTGAAACAACTGTTACGTTGTTAGGCGACTGACAGGGCTACAGTAAACAACAGGTTGGAGAAGTCTTAACGTACTACTCTCTTTTCCAATAGACCACGACAAGGTGGTAGGTAGCTTTATTAAAAATCCATTGCAGCCCAAGGGCTGGATTACGGGCTGTACAATACGTAATACTAAAATACGAGAAAGGGTAGAAAAAATATAAAAACTATTATAAATAAATAACAGTATAGAAATAAAACAAAAGAACAAAGATAGTACGTCATGAAATTTAAAAAATAGCCGCGAATTTATGATGATAAAACCATTAGAAAATAGCCGCGTTATGCATGATAAAACTATTCATTAGTCTATTTGTTCTACAAAGAGGTACGTTAAAAGCGCGCTTTCTCCTTAAGGCTACAGTACTAAGATTACGTGGCGGCAAAAGGCCATGTAATTTGTGGAGGCTGTTGTCCTTAATCTCATTGAATAGGCGCTCTGTCAGCCATTGGCGCCGTTGATGGAGGATGGCAATGTTGCACTCTTTGAGAGCCTCTTGATAGCCTAAATCTGGGAATAGATATAGAGATGGGAATAGAGATAGTCAAGCGAGCCTAACACGCGAGCGCGCAGGCAAAAAAAATCGCCTCGCGCCAGGAGACACGTTGTTTGGGGAGAGGAAAGGAAAGGAATTAGCCAATCAAACAATCGGAATTTTGGGGCTTCCAGAGGTCACAGAGGAGGAGGCCTTTTGTTTCCTTTCCACTCCCAAATCTCATCTCCCCCCTCCCCTCCCCCTCTCTCTTCCCAGCCTATTTTCAATATCACATCTCTTTGGTGTCATTTTTTGCCCTTTAATCTCGCTCTCCTCCACGTTTGCTTACGAAAGCTGGCAGCGTCCCGTAACCAGAAGTGCAAGGATTTGGGATTCCGGACCGCTTAGACGCTTAAATGTATCGTTTCCATCGCTTGCGTAGCAGAGATTCTTGTCTTTTTTTTTTGTCGTACTTCCTCATTCCCGAAATGATCTCTAATAACTGCTCCTGGTTGGATGGAGATTATGCCGTCATTAATTGCGTTTGGTTCATATCTCTTGGCATCGACGCTTTGAAGGCTAATGATACCTTACGACCAAAGACGATATTGCAGAGTTCTTCAGTAGCTATTCAGTGCCAATCACCATACCAGTAACCATAATCCCTTCGAAACAGCGCGAAAACATTTTTCGTGACATGGAATGACTTAATTTACTTAGCTCTTAACAATATTCGCTTAAGCTTTTATAATAAGAACGCAGTAATATATAGAACAAGGGGATTAGTGGTTTTTAGTAATTACCGCAAAACCATACGTTGGCATTACACAGGACGGGATGCAATAAAAGACATTTCAAGTTGACGATAATTGTACAGGGTGAAAGGGAACTCAATACCTTGACAATAAAGACTAGTCATTCTTTTGGGTTGCAGAAGATCTTACAAAAGGTACAATTTAACAAAGTGCAAGGAGGATTATTTCACGGTACATAAGAGTGGTGAGTAACTTTAACTTCAGTTAGTATTAGACGGAAATATCCCAATCCGACAGCTAGTGACACAATTAATGACGGTATCTCGCCTTTTTTATTTTCAATTTATATAATTAGTTTGACATCTAGCTTTAAGGGAGGTGGCTTAATTGATAAAGTTAGCGTTCCGAGAACAATGAAAGCCATAATAACTGAACCCTGCAAATGTTAATGAAAAATATATCAGTAATTGAACTGGATAGATAGTCATTTGGTTATATTTATGATTCTCATAAAATTTGGTGGCGGTTCACTCTAATAAGAGAGTAAAATATGCGGGTTGTTTGACGTCTTCGAAAGGAGTTTTTTAGTTATATTTCATACAAGAAGCGAAAACTTAAGGTTGCGTTTGATGTAAATGGTTACGAAATGAAGCATTAGCGTGCCACGAAACTGAAACGTAAGTAGCATTGCGGAAAGAATATAAAGGTAAATTCCCCTGATTTGTCTCAGACTGGGCTTACGGGTTGTAAAGTTTGATGATTGAGTCCATTTAACACTCACTAGGTAACGAACAGTCAGTCACGGTGTTTCCCTACAATCCATAGCGGCCATCAGATAACGAGTACTGAAACAAGCATTGCGCTAGTTCAGTTAAAATAGGATCGATGATGATGATGATGATGACGATGATGATAACTTTATTTAACGAGGGTACATTACAGTGATCCCGGTGACGCAATCCCGGTGACGCAAACGTTAAAGAATGTCTACCAAATGTCTACCACCTTGACGAATGTGTAACCTAACCCCTTAAATGGTTTTTTTTTTTTTTTTTTTGGTTTTAAATTCTTATTTTTCTTTTTGAACCATCCGTAAAGGAAAATGGCAATTAGGTCATCGTTGACATCACCTCATCCGCCGGTTCCAAAACATTTTTCCCGTCAAGTTTCTCTACCCAATAAGTGGTGCTCCGATTTGCAATCCTAAAGGAGTCTCCCCCGGCAAACGTTTTGCAAATGACAAACACTCTCTATGCCAATGTTTTAAAATCGTGTTGTCGGCTTTCTTTATATGTTGTCCAGAGGACAAACAGAAACACTTGAATTCTCACAAACGTAACATTATTTTGCAACTGTCATGCGCGCGGTCAAACGGCGAAAACTACCATCGACTATCATGCGATTTTTGAGCAGGTTCAAAGTGAATGATAGTTGATGATAGTCGATGACAGTGCATGATAGTTCGTGTTCAAACGCGTGTGATAGTTAAAACTATCATCGATTATCATCAACTATCATTACCGTTTGAACGGGGCTTTAGACAACGTGGGGCCCATCATTATAAAGAGCCAGCTTGATCTCTCAGACTGTTAGCATTACATTTCTGGATAGTCGAGACCGAAAGCCATCAAATTTGCGCCGAGACTGAAGCGACCGAGCTGGGTTTCAGCCGGCAACTGTGATTTCACGCGCCTTACGTCTGACCAGAAAGAAATAGATGTGCCTTATAGGTGCATTTTGTTCACCTCGTTGCTTAATTATAAGTTCGAAAGCTCCTACTTCTGGATGCGCCGTGCTGGTTTTCACTGACTATCGCAGAGTTCTTATCTCCGATGTCCAGCGCACATGAAACACAGCCTGGGTACTCTTTTTATTCTCGTATTCTAATATAGTCCGAAACAGTTCTTTTTGGTAATGATAACAAAAAAGACCAAATTTAACAAAAAAAATTATACGCATCTCCCAGGACTGATTATGTCCATTGATTAATTATAAGAAACAGAAAAAAACTCACCTCAGAATAATGTTATTTTGACATGATGCACACTGTATTAGCATACTGATGTGGTACTACAACGAACACATGTGTGTGCTGCCTGTATGTCTAACTTGCGCAGTCCAAAAGGAAGTTTCATGCTATTGGTCTAAGTCCCAAGAAGTTCACATGACACTGGGAATTAGTTTGGGCCCTTGTATACGAGGCAGCAAATGCCAATTAAATGTTCAAGCAAGCAAATATAGACAACAAAGAATATAAAAGCAGGCACCGATATACAACGCAGAATGGTTTTAAATTCTGTGTATTATATTTCGGCTGGCATTGGCCGAGCGCGTAGCGCGAGGCTGATTTGAAATTACGAGCACGATTACCCCTGAATTGTACGACACGAAGTCCGATTACCAATTAATTGTGTCAATAACAAAATGCAAGAAACTCTAGAGGTCAACTTTTTAAATTGTAAAATGTATTGTACAAAATAACCAACAGAAATTGTTGGTATTTTACAAAGCACGAAAATTGACAACTGACACGACATGGCAGCTACTGCTCAACATACCCAAATAAGGTAACTGTGCGATTTGGCCTGTCCAATTACAAGTGTTTGTAATTGGACAGCTCAAATCGGACAGTTTGAACGGGAAGCAGTCAATTAAGACACAAATAAAGGCTGTTAAGAACCAATCACATTCGAGCATTTTGTTATTGACACAATTAACAGCATAACATACTAAAATAAAAATAGTAGCAAAATAATAACACAAATTACTGACAAAATGCTACAACGAAGAATACAACGAAGGGACGAAGGTATAAATTCGCACACCTATGAGGGTCTATCGCACACTAACCTATGGCAGGTTGGTGGGCACAGAAATAAAGAGGGTTTATATACCCATCTTCGCTAAGATTATGAAGATTTGCTTCATCATAACAATATATGTAAAACCCTAGAAGAAATGGCATGGTATATCTAAATATAGAAATGCATGTGCATAAATCTGATAGATTCTTAGGAGAGAATTTTAAATAGCGGCAAGAGTCAACTTCATTACACAGACAGCCTAAGTTATAAACAACGAACCTTTAAAGAAAGCGTGGTACGAAAATGAAAGTTAAGCTCAAGGGTGGATGCTTAATCCGTAATATACATTCAGTTCATCACTCGATCGCTTCAATTCTTATCATTTCAAATACTGGTATGATTAAAGCTACCTGTGTTCTAGTTTGTTTGTTTTTTTAGTTCGAAAGGCGGTGTGAAGAGGGCAAATTAAAATTGTATTGAAACCGTTGACAGTTGATTGCAGCAAGCACGATGAGCACAATTAAAGACTGAGAGGGCGGCATGATCACCTTTTGTCACTAGTACTGGTCAGTAATACGTTGTGCAAGATTGTATAAACGAGTAAGTAAGTAAGTAAGTAAGTAAGTAAGAACTTTATTAATGTGTCAAAATCGCTAGCATACAATGTCTACTAATTGGGGACACCTAGCTACAATTAGTTATCAAGTGAATAAAATATGAAATATATGTACATGTGTATATGTTGAATAAACGGTGAGTCAGAGTGAGAAAATCCAGCTCATCAAGGCATTAATTAGTGTTAGTCAAACTAAACCTAATGCACCCAAAATTATAACTGTAAATTCAAAACTTATCTGGCAAATTTGAGACTGGAGATAGTTTCTTCGCCTGCTCCTTAATTTGTTTTGGCGGATGCGACAAAGCTTATGCTTGCTCGTAGACCTTACTCTTAGAGAAGGCGGGCTGGGGCCCATCATTATAAACAGTTATAAAGCGCAAGCTTGCATCATGTTTGCTTTCATGGACTGTTAGCAGTCCATTTCTGAATAGTCGAGGCCAAATTAAAGTAAACAAAAGATTGTCGAGACTGAAGCGAGCGAGCTCGGCTGGGTTTCAGCATTTTCACGCGCCTTTAATTTCGTCTAACCAGAAAGAAATAGCTAGAAATACCCTTCTAGTAGCTGCACTCTGTTGACCTCGTGGGCTCCTGTTTCCAGATACTCCATGCCAGTTTTCACTATAGCACATAGAACTTTTACTCTCCGACGGATGCCCAGCGCACATGAAACACAGCCTGGGTATTCTTTTATCTAAAGTTACTGAGTAAGCTCCATGTTGCGCTATTCAAATCTTAACTTCATATGTTAGGTGCTCGACAAAAGTAACTTTGATATTCCTGACTCGAGCAAAGCTGTCTTTTGACATGCTTTTCGACCGAAATTTGTAGCCGGTGCTTACAAAAATACATTGGAAAAAGCTTACTTACATTTTCCTGCAGTCAAGCAGAGCGATATAACGTTCGCGTCTCCTGTTATTTCTTCTCTTTCTTTGCAATTTTACCGCACAACTGGGCGCGCAAAAAACTAACTGACTGCATGGTTTACTAGATCGTGTGACCTAATACATGTAGTGTGCATTCCTGAAATTCTGTTTGTTGGGCGAACATTCGGCCACAGCGTCACAGGCTTCTCGGGACACTTTCCGGCGTTTACACGATGAAATATTCCCCAAACCGTCGAGTAATTATTAGATGCTTACGGACGTAAACTTTAACTGGTTTTACGTAAAAGTTGAACCTCGCTTACGTTTAGTTTAGAGGTTTGGTTCCGGCGCCGATTCTCCCGAGTTTTCCCTTCTGTTTCAAACTACCTTACTATGGTAAATTAATGATGCACTTTAACAACGGCGAAGAAAATTTACGTTGCACAAAATTAACGCGAATTTTCCAAAAGTTAGGTTAACATACATCAAATTAACGCGAAATTTTTGAAAAAAATTAACTTTATTTTACACGAAATTGCTGCAACACAAACGTCTCGAAAGCCGTAAATTGATCTAGAGAGCTATTCCCTCGGGGAAACGGATCAATACGAAGACCAGTCGAAAGACATTTTCCGCTCAATGCTTATAAAGACCATGAGATCCTTCTGTCAAAATTGGAGCTGTATGGGTTTTAAGTTCAAGATCAACAATTGCAACTGATCTATCCCCAGCACGACGATGTTTAAAAGATTGCCCACACCTCTCGGTGAAGGAGAAGTCACCCTGTGGCCAAGATTAGTTTGGAGAGACACTCTCTGACATCGTCAGTGTAGCGCGCGTGCGGCCCAGAACGTGCAAGTCTTAATCTTTTCCGAGACTACCTCTCTGATAAAACTCAGGTTACAGTTAAAAACAACGTAAATTCTGAAACTACAGTCGAACCCCTATTAAGCGGCTACCCTCGGGGAAATGGAAAGGGGCCGCTTAATAGGGTTCGTCAGGAATTGGTCTAAAACTTACGTGAAACGTAAGTTTTGACAGCTCCGCCTCAATTGAGGTGGAGCTGCCAAACTTGACATGTTCACGCTCTAAGGGCCTGTTCACATGGCGGTGGGGGACACCGGGAAGGTGAGGTACTCCACCTACCCGTGGTAAAAAAGAGCTGGCCTTCACATGCAACGCTGGGTGAGGTTTAAAATGCTATCGCGTGGTCGCTAAAGCCGCGGCTACACGAGCGATTTTTCGCTCGCGCCGGTGATGCGATTTTTTCAATTTTGTCGCGTCGCCAGCGCGCGATGAAAATTGCAAGTGTAGTCACCATTGAACTGGCAACGCAGCAGGTAAAAAATCGCAAGAAAAAAATCGCGAGAAATTGAATGAATTTAATTTTTCGCGATTCGTTTTCTGCGATTTTTTTGAGCTATCGCATCACCTGTGCGAGGGTGGCTACACGGTTGATCTTCACCGCGCGCCGGCGACGCAACAATTTTCCAAAAAATCGCATCACCATCGCAAGCAAAAAGTCGCTCGTGTAGCCGCGGCTTAAGTACGTATATCAACAAAGGATTCAGAGACAATTTCCCGGATGAACATACCCCACCCCACCTCCAGCATTCACATGGAGAAAACTCACCCCAGCTAAGCGGGTTACCCGCTCCGGCTGACAGGGCAACCCGCCTCGGTGAAGCACACCACTTCACATGTGAAAGCGATAGAGAAATAAAGAGAGATTGAATGGAGGGATTGGTAACCCCACCGAGGCGGAGTACCTCACCTTCCCGGTATGCCCCACCTCCATGTGAACCGGCCCTAAATTGATTAAAAACGCGAACGTTTGTCTAGACAAATTTGAATGTTTTGAGTGTGTAACAACGCGGAAAAAAGTTGGCCGTTCACGGTAGCTCGAAAATGGTAGTAAATTTTGAGTATGTATCCGGTCGGTTTCTAAAATAAACATGTCACCGCGTAAAGAGAACAATAAACGTGTGTTTAGATGTATTTATCAGTCGTTACTTTATATTTCGGATTTTTATCTGTCATCGTCTTATCAAAAACAAAGCCAAACCACGCGTATTTAATTTTGGGTGGCCGCTTAATAGGGGTAAAAAACAATAGAAAACCTTCATCGGGACGACCAAAAGGTGGCCGCGGTCGCTTAATGGGAGTGGCCGCTTAATAGGGGTTTTATTGATAGTATTTAACTGAAAATAATTTCGGAACTTTATTAACTGGCCGCTTTATAAGGGGTGGCCGCTAAATAGGTGGCCGCTTAATAGGGGTTCGACTGTAGCTTCATAAGTTGTGGGGTGCCTCAAGGCTCAATCCTCGGCCCCCTGCTATTCCTACTGTACATTAATGATCTCCCAAACTGTAACCTTCTATCAGATGTGAGGATGTACGCCGATGACACTAATTTCACGTTTGCCACCAAAGACCCTGAAGAGCTGTTTTCATCCCTGACTCACGATTTAGGCAATCTGAAGCAATGGCTCGATTCTAACCGTCTAAGTCTTAATGTCCTCAAGACTAAGTGTCTGTTTCCATGCACAAGGCACAAAATCTCTTTGCTCCCTAGTAAACTTCACATATGCCTTGATGGGCATTCAATTGAAAGAGTCAATAGTTACAAATGCCTAGGCGTTCAGGTTGATGAAACACTCTCGTGGGAGGCTCACATCACCGACGTCGTCGGTAAAGTTGCTAAAGTACTCGCTGCCCTGAGGAGGCTAAGACCGATATGTCTCCAGAGTACCCTAGTCACAATTTACAAGTCATTGATTCTTCCGCATCTCGATTATTGCAGCGCTGTGTGGGGCTGCATCTGTAATGACCTCAGCCAAAAACTAGAGAAACTACAAAACAGGGCTGCACGCATAATAACAGGGTCTAGTTGGGATGCCAGATCTGCCCACATTCTTCATGCCCTTAAATGGAATAGCCTTGCTGACAGACGTGCAAAACAACTGAAATCTTTAATGTTCAAAACTGCAAATAACCTTGCACCCGAATACCTGTCTGATAAATTCGCCAGCGTTAATACCATCCACAGACATAATCTTCGAGGTGCGCAACATAACCTGTTTATTCCGCGGCCGACCACTGAGGCCCTCAAGAAGAGTTTTCGTTATAGGGGCGCAGTAACATGGAACAGTCTGTCAGCGGAGGCTAAGCAGGCCACTACTTTAAATAGTTTTTATTCCGCTATTGTACATTAGTAATTTCTTAACTTAGTTTAACACTTATTATAGGATTTTTTTAACAATGTCTGTAATTTTTAAGTCTTAGCTTTTAAGTACTAGGTTTAATGCGCACGGCTCTTTAGAAGACCACTTTTTAGTGATAAGGATCCCGTGGGTAAATAAAGTTATCATTAATATTATTATTATTAGTAATAGTAGTAGTAGTAGTAGTAGTAGTAGTAGTAGTAGTAGTAGTAGTAGTAGTAGTAGTAGTAGTAGTAGTAGTAGTGGTGGTAGTAGTAGTAGTATAACTGTCAGATAGTGAAATAATAGACCGCGAGCGGTCGTCCTTGGTTCCTCAGAGCCACGCGGGGCACGCGAAAAGTTAAAATTATGCAAATTACGGGCTCCGCCCTCGTTCCTCGCGGCTTTCCCACTCACTCGCTCCTCGCGCGTTATCTCATCTTACCGTGACGCAAAAGAAAAATAAGAGACTGCTCGCAGTCTAGTGAAATAAAGGTGCTGTAAAAAAAAACGATGTAAAATTTTGTGATTTAAATCAACATTGACCTAAATAAGGATGTATTAAATGAATCCGATTTGTTTTTAATCGCGCTAATAAAGTGCATCATTACTTTCCTATAATAAGGTAGGTTTGAAATAAGTTTCATTAATTCATGGATCTTCTGACCTGTTTCAGGCCATAGGCTCCTTCCAGCGAAAATATCCGGATAGATAGTACTCGTCGGCAAAAAACAAACAAACAAACAAAAAACCTCCCGACTTTTTTTGTCATGATTCGATACTACTTGTATACAAAACTATTTTTAAAGAACTGAAGTATCGAACTAATATATTTGTTTTAATTGAAAAGAAATCAATTTTGATCAGTAATGTGTTCAAGGTTAGCAGCGGAAAAAAGGCGGAAAGTGTTGCGATTGAAATCCACTCTTATAACTCCTACCGCTCGATAATTAAGCAGTAACTGCCTTACCTTGAATCAGTGAAGTCTACACCGGTGTGATTTAACAGCCCTTAATTATTGTTTAAAGTGCTTAAACCAACCGATTAACCGTCAACTGTCTCAGTGTGTTTCAACAGGCAGACGCAAAGAAGCTAGTCACGACAAATAACTTTCAAGTCAGCGAATAACAAACATTATTCTGTTGCAAGATCAAATACGCCCCCGGACAACATCGACTCCACTTCTTACCATCTGTTCCACGATTTCCTGATCACTTCTTTTACGCGACGTGGATAACGCGTTTGATTTTAGTTGCTCTCACTGGTCTGTAATTGTCGCGTTTGTGACCCAAAGGAATTCTGGGAAATTCTTGTATACCGGCAGCATGAAAGTCCACCAATTTCCATTTCAGATATTTTTTATAAGTCTCAAGTCACCCTGACAAAATATTGCACCGATTGCATGATTTACAAGTCAAAACTCGCCAAAACTGCCATGCGAGGTCGCGGATCGGAATCCACTCACAGAACGGCTAGGAACACAACTTCACTTCGTAAATCGCCATGACTTGAGCGAACATTTTGGCCAGCCCACTTCGTGTGAAATTGCCTCTCACCTCTGTTTTCTTTCAGAGGAGTGCCTCTACCCATCAATTCAGCTTTATGATGCCAGGTAGGGGAGCTTCTGAGGTGGAAAATGGCTCGAAAAACACACTTATAAGTAAGATACCTACCGAGTTGTAGCTGCAGAGATCGTTTAAAAATGAACGACAGCTAGCGTGATCAGCGAGACAACAAAGATAGAGCCTTCGGTGTTGTGAACCAGCGAAATCTTCGTGGTAACCCCTTGTATAGAATAACGAGATCGATTTGACCTCCTACCCTCCGGAAATTGCAAAAAAGGCGCACAAAATGTCCATTGGAAAAGAGTTAAAGAAAATGTTTATTTCAGCGCGTGACCATCACACGTCACGCGGTTGACGCGAGCAGCGTTGTCTACGCTCTCATCGACAACGGCAAATTAGCCAATCAGACTGCGAGATTACTAGCAACTGTGGTAAAAAAAATATAGTTGGTTCATTAGGCTGTACTTGTGTGAGTAATTGGTCGAGCAAAGCGAGAGGCTGTACTATTACTGAAGACTCTACGATTTGTACAATCGCTATGAAGGCATGATCAAAAGTTCATTCAAATTTGGGTTACCAGTAAGAGACTTGTGGATAGCACTAAACAGTATAGGGTGACGAATGCTAGAAGTTAAATTACAGTATTTATGGACACTAGAAATGGGCACCAGCGTGTAGCGGTGTATAACGAGAAGGCTGGGAGTCCAGACGCTTCTTCGGTTCACCTGTGGATCAGCAGTCTTGCGCAATAACGACCATGGAAAAACGAAAACACTCGCAAAGGCAATCGCGCAAAGATTGCGGTCTTGTTTAATCAATGTTCGTCGTGAAAATGCATTTGTGCCAGCGGACTATTTGTGATATGTTTCTGACTAACAGCCACACTGACAATTTATGGCAGAAAGATTTCTATCAACCTAGTTTTAACATAGTTGCTAACACTCAAACCGATATCTAGGTCCAAGACTCTGGAGTAAGATACCAGGCAAAGACAGATCGGCCACCAGTCTTTTGGAGTTCAAGACTCGGATACGCAGTGTTGTTTTAAGTAACATTTAAGATGGATGTGATGGTTGCTACCTTTGCAATTCGTGATGTCTTATTTTCATGATTTTAGAATTTTGCTGACTATGATTGGAGTTTTAGTTGCATGTATGTTAGTAACTATTCATCTGTTGTTTTTCTGATTTTAATTCTTAGTAGATTTGTAGTTTCGATTCTATGTTGATTCGATATGTATTTTAGATTGTATTTTAGAATAGTTAGGTGTCCCCTATTAGCAGTGGGGAATCCCCTCTGCTAGATTTCTACCGACACATTAATAAAGTCATCAATCAATCAATCAATCAGTACGCCAATGCAGGAGCTTGTTTTCAACGGTTGAGATTGCTTAATTATTCTTTAATAAAGTCATCAATCAATCAATCAATCAGTACGCCAATGCAGGAGCTTGTTTTCAACGGTTGAGATTGCTTAATTATTCTTTAATAAAGTCATCAATCAATCAATCAATCAATCAGTACGCCCTTTCCTATCCGTACTGATTATGAAATTTTCACTCGTGGTCCTCGTGCCAAGCTCACGCGCTTGCACTGTGTGGTAAGCTTTGCAGTACTCCTTGCTTTTCGTAAAAGTAAAAACGGATTAATGAATTGAAAATCTCAGACTTTAGGTGAACTCCTAACACGTTTTTAAGCCTTAGCCCTTTTTCAACCTCGACGTTCTTAACAAGTTATATTTCTATAGAACAAACTACTGAAGGAGTGTTATAAATGGTTATGCATGGTTGACATAACTAAACATATTCATACAGGGGACTTATACTACACCACACTACAACACTGCAAATCTGCTTTTCTTGAGGGCTACACAAAATTTCTACTGAATTGACTGACTTCATGCCGGTGATGAAAAGTATCGCGTCCTCAAGAGCAACATAAGGTTAACATCGCACGACTCCTCTCAAGTTATCTTCCCCAACGTTCTTCTACAGACTCAGTAACAAAATCTGCTACTGGTACGAAGTTCATTTAGGAAACGTACCTTCGCGTCCCAAGAAACAAAGAAATCATTATAAATTAAACAAGAATTATAGTAAGGGATGAATGTTATCAGTAACTGAGAAATACCACTTATCAACCGAGTTCGAGGTCCGTACTGTAAGTTACGGATCCAAGTTTTTCCCGTTGATTTATGGTCCAAGCGCGAAGCTTGCGGGCCATAACTGATTAATAATGGTAATTGAACTGAGTGGAGTGCAATATATACATATATATATATATATATATATATATATATATATATATATATATATATATATATATATATATATATAAATTTGGTCCAAAATCATACGCGTGATTTCAAAATCGAACGAGCGCGCAGCGCCAGTTTGATTTGAAGTCACAAGTATGATTTCAGACAAAAATTGCATGGCACGAAGTTCAATCACCACTTTATTACACACATCTCCAAATCACACAGATTTTTGTCAATATCAATGTTTGTTTATCCATGAAATTTGACAGGTTAGTATTATTTCATTTTTATTTTGATGGGTTACGGAAAGGGTGCGATTTAGAGTAAAAAATGGTGCAACTTGGGAATAAATTGCACTGTTAAGAGGCAATCAGATTGTAAGCATGACCAGTGATTTCAACATGAGTGTAATAAATGGGGAAAAAACTCGGATGCTAAAATTCGTGTTTTTTCGTTTTTCCCACTCAATTTGGCATTTTATGGGCAAATCGGGTTGTTTTATGCTCAAAGGTAGATTTAAAAAAACTGTACCCTATGCTTAGCCCATTGACTACCGAGCATTTTGCCGAAAAACACCTTTTGAAGTTCGTCGAGCCGTTTTCTGACCAGAATCAAGCCAAAAAGAACCAAAACTGCCCAAAACTCTGTTTTATGGTGGAGCTCTTCGCGCCCTTCTGTTTCTGATGCTTAATATTCGCATTCCAAGTTCGGAGATGCACAGAAAACAAAATTTCGAGCTTCACCGCCCCTTCTCCTTCTACCTTTCGCTCTCTCTCCTCCCCTTTTCTTTCCCTTTTCTTGCCTCGCTTTCATTCAAATTTTCGGCTCAACATCACTTGGTTTTTTCGCGTTTTCTCCGGCCTGTTTGACGGAATCGTGCTCATTCGGTATGGTTTGAAAGATCTCTTCCCCCTACACATGCTAAATGGAAAAGTTGTGAACGAGCATTAAAACGATGACGTCACAAGCAGTACAAGGGACATGGCTCTGCGCGACCGGTTTTGGCCGGCATGGTAGTCAATGGGTTAAGAGACTGGGTATTGACCAAAACACCACCAAACCGCACGTTAATTCATCAAGGAGCATGGAACTAGTGGGACGCCGCAAATGGAACAGGACTTTTAAGTCATTCCAGTAAAACCGAGAAAATAGGAATACCTAAGGTATTCCTTTTTTCCGAAAAATTCGCATTGGAAAAGGCTGTTCCACTTGATTTATCACCGGAACAACCGGTTTTTCCATGCAAAAGGAAAGCACCCCTGGTAAAGTTCGAATTTGGAGCATGCTCAGTAAGCGTCGGGCCCGATATGCGGGCCTCACTATTACTACGCATGCTCGTCCTTATATTGTTTATGAGCGAAAGATAAATGAACTTCGAGAGGGCTTTTCAATCGGTTTTGCGGTCCAGAGAGAAGAAAACTTCAAAATCAAACCAAAGCAAAAAGAGGCAATGCAGGAGCTTGTTTTCAACGGTCGAGATTGCTTAATTATTCTCCCAGCTAGTTACGGTAAATCACTAATTTCTAAAGTGTTTCCTTCGCTTTACGATCAGCTCGCTGCAAAGAAGAAATCAAAGGACAAGTCATTTGTAATTGTGGTTTCGCCGCTCAAACCTCTGATCGATGATCAAATAAATAACTCAATACTTAACTCAGTGGCAGTGTCTTGTGCAAGGATAAATGTTTCTAGGAGCGAGGCAGATGGTAGTCCTTAAACCAGGTAATTCACGCAGATCTGGATAGAGGCCGGAAAGTTCCAGATAATTTTTATCCGTCTGGAGGTAGCTGTGAGGAACAGGCAATGTAGGGAGATATTTTTGTCTGATTATTATAAGGAAAATGTTGTGGCTACGTTAAGTTCTTATTTAGGCATACCAGTTTATCAAAACAAGATCTGCAACATACCTCAAGGGAAGTTCGTCTGTATCTTCGACACAAATCTCACACAGTTTCTAACCTCAAAACAAACAAATTTTTTCTTCCAGTTGTCTCGCCTCACAACTGGCATTTCAACTTGAAACTATCCGCGGCGCTCGCGTTTTCCATACTGCCGCGTTGAATATTTGCCCCGAAATAAAGCCCCAAAAAAGCCGAATTAAAAGAGCCAATCAGAGCAAAGATTAGATTGCGGTAGCCTTTTTTCCAGTAGCTAATAAAAAATGGCATACTTTTAAACTTTACCAGATCTCCTTTTCGCTTGGCCGTGCGAGATCTGGGTACGAGATTAATCCTGCGCCTCTTGTTTCTACGACTTCACGGGGACAGTCTGTTTTCTTACAAGCCAGTCCGAGTCAAGGTTATGGCGATCGCGAGACTATCAGTTGAAATTTTAAGTTATAGATAGGTTGTAATTTTTACCTTTTAGTTTCAGTTTTGATCTCTAACAGGATTATTCACTTGTTTTCTTTTACCGCATTTACTCGTCCCAGGGAATCAAAGCAAACTGGCTTACGATGCCTAAAGCGTTGAGTGGCACCTAGGTACGAGGAAGAAAAGATGCTCTGTGGTGCTTTGTAATCTAACAGCGCTGTCGTTGTAGCTGAAACTGCCCTGACACCCTCGATGAATCGTTTATTCTGTGGGATTTCCTGATCAGTGAATGTTTATTCCGCTTGGTACACGAGCAAAACATCTTACATGACATTCAGCTTATTCAAAGGTAGGTAAGAAAAAATTTACACATTCTTAAATATACGGTAGCAGGATGTTGATCTATATTTTATACTCACTTTGCTGAATTACAATATTACACGGAAACTTGCAGGGTTGAAAAGTATAACTGTAGTTGTAACCTCTAGAAACAACTGATTAAGATAAACGAAATAAACCTTTTAACTGTTTGTTGGATCGGATGAAAGGAGGATTTACTCCACTCTTATAATGCTTAATACTTGATTCTTCCTAACAGTGACTATTAATTATAGAGATTTTTGTTTCATGCTCTGTTTAACTGGCTCTTTACTTGAAATAGAAATATGAACTCACACCGCTCGAAAGTACCGCGTCACAACATTTTCAATTTTAATTACTGCAGTTTACTTATTGGACTTTAAAATGTTGAAGTGCGGTCGGGGCGGTTGACTACTGATCGTCCATAGCGATCAATATATATACACCCTGTGAGGGACTGCTATAAAAAGATGGCAATTCTGAACTTATTTGCATATGAACTTTCCAGCATTTATAAAGTAGACTCTTAAGCTTGCTATATAGCTGCGTCATCACCCGGAAGTCGTAATTCTTTACAGTTACTGAACTTGAATAGCATCAAATATTTTACTTAGAATTTGCTCATGTGAACACTATGTTTGTAATTGTTGAAAGTCGAGTTTTGCAAACCTAAAAGCAACAATTAGGCCCTCGCCAAGAGGCATCAGGTCCGGTTAAAACGATATTCTAGTTATTGCCTCATAACGACGTCAGACGGACGAACACAACTGGGTATGCTTACCATTAAGTGAAAAATGCAGACGTAAGTTAAGGAAGCTCATACCAGCTTTTTTGGCCTTGGAGTGTACCTGTTGAAATCAGTCAAAATTTGCTATAGAAGACAAGCTTCGATTTCCTTGACACTACAACATCTTTTCGACGTATGATCAAAATTTGTTTTCTCATTTGTTTCCAAGCAACAGCTGTTACCATAGCGAAGATAAGACGCGGTTGCTCATTTTGAACAAGGCCAATTATCTCGAAATCCAGTCAGACACTTCACACCAAAAATTCGCAAGTGTAAACTACTCAAGTCCGGCTACTTGTAGGCAAGATAAGAAAAAAATTGTGGGAACGTTATCAAGTAAATTGCGAATAAAATTTTGAAGGCCGGTTTTGTTCATTCCTGAAGTTTTCTTCAAGCTTTATGGGGAAATGTTAAACTTTTGCAACTTTTTCCTCTGCTCAAGGAATTATCATGATGGCAAAACATTTTAAATTCACTGAGAGCCTCCCAGGTACCCGTGATTGTAAAATATTTGAAAACACGGACAAGTCACAAAGATCGTAATTTGCATAAATTTAGCCGTTTTCATACTTAAATTTCTCAGTACAATCACAGCCCGGGGGGAGGGGGGGGGGTACTCCCAGAAAAATTAGGTGGGGGTGTGCGGCCCGCTTCCTGAAACCCTTACCCTATTTCAGACTAAAATCTGCGATTTTCCCTACCCTATTTCAGACCTGACCAAAAATTTGATACTCTATTTCAGACCTATTTCACGTACATAGTTGGCGTAAACATAATTAAAAGACAAAAAATAAGGGCTTTTGTTGATGGTCTTATCGGCTAAAATTGAAGAAGTAGCTTCTTCTAAAAAAAACATACCGAATTCAAGACAAGAGCGCACAAACCATACCCTATTTAAGACCAAAATGGTCAAAACTGATACCCTATTTCAGACCAAAACGGTTAAAAAACCATACCCTTTGGGGCCGCACATACCTATATAGCCCATATAAGGCAGTACTTCCCCCGGGAATCACAGCCACCTACTAAGTGGCTCAATGTAAATTGAAAATGCTTTGTTACCACGATAATTTCTTGAAAAGAGAAGATAAGTGTAAAAGCTTAACATTTCCTTTTAAAGCTTGAAGAAAAGTGCGAGAATAAGCAAAAACGGCTTTACTTGAAAACGCTCTTACAGATTTTTTTTCAAATTTGGTCTACAGGTAGCTGGACTTGAGTAGTTTACACTCTTAAAGTTTCATTCGACTGGATTTCGAGATATTCGGCCATGTTAAATGAGCGACCACGCGTTGCCGTTTCTATGGTAATGTGAAAGTAATAAGCAAAGGACCGCCAACGATAATGCTGTAAAACGTAGGATCTACAACAGATCTAATCAGCCAAAAAATAAATCGAATATACATGTAACAAGCAAGGCTGATACTACGTGAAAAAAGTTGACTTTGCGAGACACCAACATGACCGAGACTCGACAAAGTAGGGCTGCAACCATGGACAGCTGTTTCGTCCTTATTGGGACTCATCGGCATGGTGTAGCAGATTTAAAAGACGCCAGCTCAATGCGAGCGCCAATAAATTGCACAATGAACCCGTTCACGATATCAAGTTCCGTACCTTGGACTCTCTTGCCATCCGATCCACGCGTTGCCACACCACGTAGCCCGGATAGCAAGGAATCCAAGTGTCACGATGGCGTCTCGTAAAGAAAAATGTAGATTGGCCAATACCAATCTTAACATTAAAACACATGGACAAAACCATGCTAAAAATTACACAGCATATCGGATCTATAAAGACCTACGGTCCAAAAAATACAGTGAAGTGAAAGTAATAAGCAAAGGACCGCCAACGATAATGCTGTAAAACGTAGGATCTACAAGAGATCTAATCAGCCAAAAAATGAGTCCCAATAAGGACGAAACAGCTGTCCATGGTTGCAGCCCTACTTTGTCGAGTCTCGGTCATGTTGGTGTCTCGCAAAGTCAACTTTTTTCACGTAGTATCAGCCTTGCTTGTTACATGTATATTCTATGGTAATAGCTGTTTCTGAAAACAATATTTTCCTGACAGGTCCCAATGAACTGTCCTAGCTAAATCTTCATGTCTCTTTTATCATCATCATCATCATCATCAACATCATCATCGTCATCGTCATCGTCATCGTCATCGTCATCGTCATCGTCATCATTATCGTTATCGTCATCGTTATCATCATCGTCATCGTCATCGTCATCGTTATCATTATCACTGTCACTATCACTATCATTATCATTATCATTATCATTATCATTATCATTATCATTATCATTATCATTGTCATTGTCACGTCAACTGGTCACATCTTAAAATGGGACCACTTTAAGATATTAGCAAAAGGTCGGTCAGATACTCATTGCAAGATAAAGGAGACTCTACTAATTAGAGAATTGAAACCTACCTTAAATGTCATTGTCGTTGTCATTGTCGTTGTCGTTGTCGTTGTCGTTGTCGTTATCGTTGTCGTTGTCGTTGTCGTTGTCGTTGTCGTTGTCGTTATCGTTATCGTTATCGTTATCATTGTCATTATCATTATTTTTGTCATTATTACTGGGCTTACCGGACTTGAAGCCCCACATCAATTTGCTGCATCTGCGTCTGCCCTTGTGGAGATTTAGAGAGAGATCTAGTATCGCACGTTGAATCTATTACAACACAAGGCACGTTTATGGTGGCAGGCGCGAAATCGACGGAGGAGCTAAGACGATGCCATCAAAGTGCCAAAATGGCGTCCGTTAAGTCGAGAATAGAAAGTATCGATGTCACCCCTGTTAGGCAACAATCAAGAGACAAGAGCGCGAGTTCGTGGCTCACCGCGGTGTCTCTTGCAGATCAGGGTCTAGTTCTGAATAAACAGGAATTCAGAGACTCTCCGCGTTTACTGTATAACAAGCCCCTGTCCGATTTACCAAGCCAGTGCGTATTTGTGGGGAGAAATTTACTGTCGGTCACGCTCTCTCATGCAAAAAGATGGTGTTCGTAGCCTACTAACCTCGCTTGTCAGTAAGACTTGCACAAATGTTGAAGTTGAACCACGCCTTCAACCTCTCGATAACGAACGATTCAATCCTTAGAAGCGGCTGTCACAAGCTCAGAAGCAAGATTGGACATAAAGGCGGGAGATTTCTGGTCACGAGGAATTACGGCATTTTTTGATTTTAGAGTTACGCATGTTAATTCCAAGAGCAAACAGAGTAAGCCAACGTCCAGAATCTTCAAAGGGCTAAAAGATGAGAAGAAGCGGAAGTATCAGCAGCGAGTGTTGGATGTTGAGATGGGGTCGTTTACACCTCTAGTGTTTGGACCCAATGGCGGCATAGGCACTGATTCTCACCTTTACCTAAAGCATTTAGCGGAGAAACTCTCTCAAAAGGACGGTGAACCTTAACAAATCAGGGGCACCCAACGACAAGTTTCGGTAGATATCTGTTCGGTGGAGGGTAATTCGCCTCGGGTTTTCGGCGTCGATGAAAGAGTGCACTCGGATTTTCGTAACTAAAACGTGGCCTAAAAGATTCGCAATGGAGAAATCATAGCCCCTAAGGTTTTCGGAAAGGTCGTAATTGCTGTTTTTGGCAGTCAAAAACGTCACCTAGCATTTTCGGAAAGAATATAGTTCCCTAGAAATTTCGTGGAAAGTTTACTTCAGCCTGCATTTTCTCAAAGGAAGATTTTGTTCCCTAACATTTTCGGACAATTAAAATTTCAGCTAGGGAATCCGAACAGATGAACTTCTTCTAGCTTATAAAAACATCACTTTAAACAGACTTCAAACACCATAAGGTACTTAAGAATGCCTTTCTACAGCTTTTGGTTGATTTGGCTCGTTGGGTGCCCCTGACAAATGTTATTACACGGCTGAGAACACTTCTGTCCTTCGAAATTTTAATATCAGAGCATACAAGGGTCAGGGGTTGAAGGACACCCTTTCGTAAGACAGGTAACTTCATAGACGACTGCCGCTTAAATTTTAATGCAGCTGGTGTCCAGTTTTAGTTTTCTTTTTCTCGGGCGGTTGCTTCCCCTAGGGACGGTTAAATATGAAACTAGGAGATTTTCATGCTTGATGGTATGATTTGTTTCTGCTTCCTTTTTAAAAGAAAAAAAATCCAATTGTAATATTACTATTGACTGAGGTTATCAATATGTATATGTGTTATTGTTATTATTATTATTATTATTATTATTATTATTATTATTATTGAAATAAGAAATACAACATGATAGAAATGCATGAAACCCCAAATGGAAACTCGAAAAAAATCCGAGTTCCAGTTGGGATTTGAACCCACGACCCTCCGCGATTTAGAAGGACGCTCTAACCACTGAGCTCCTGGAGACTCTATGGTGAGTAAGGGTGAAATGTGGGCTTTGACTGGAACCGCATCACGCGGTCAGACAGCCAAATAATGGCTAGTACACTCATAACTGCATCACGCAGTCACATTAAAGCATATCAAAGATGCAACCATCCAAGACCTCCAAAGTGAGTGAAATAAGAAATACAACATGATAGAAATGCATGAGACCCCAAATGCATGAAATCCCATGCATGCATGCATGCATTTCTATCATGTTGTACTTCTTATTTCACTCACTTTGGAGGTCTTGGATGGTTGCATCTTTGATATGCTTTAATGATGCAGGTTATGTCGGGTACACAAAGGGCCACCTTCACACGCGTGTTGAGGGACACCGTCAAAAGGCGTCATCTATTTACAAGCATTATTCCAAAATCACTACCGACATTTGCTAGCAATGAAATGTTTGCGACGGAGTTCACAGGTCCAGGACATAAGTGTCAGTCTGAAGTTGGTATCAGTGAGGACATAACTAAAATATTTTTTAGATACGATTTTACGCACAACTAATGTCTTTTGGCGAGGGCCTAATTACTGCTTTTAGATCAGCAAAAATCGACAGTATTGATCAAACAATTAGAGGCCATATTGGCCTTCACTCGGCCTTCCAAGAGGCTTCTTCACTGATTCACCTACGCGGTTGTTCTATTATGACAAAGTTAGCACAACGAGATCTGAATTCCCTTCCATATTTTATTTTCACTATGGCATCATGTTGATCATGTACAGATGGTTGCACTGCCTTCTCTAATACATCGCATTTTTTTCAAGTACATTCAACATTGCTTGAGTTATGGATGTCTAGAAAACGACGAACGAGAACACGACGCCAAAGAAAACCGACTACCTTGAAAACGATGACCCATAAACAAACAACGATTAGTGGCTTTTGATCCTAGGGGTTTGTGTTTTCTCATACGTCCGCTGCCTTTACATTAAATAACGGAGGATTTTTGCATAAACGTTACTGGAATCTCGGTGAAGTGTGAGGAGAAAAAATATTCACAAGAGTGAAACTGTTTGCAAATGCGTCATTTGAAACAGGGACAGTATTATAAAAGAGACAGTAAGGTTTCCACGGCCGGTTCTCTGGGTAAGTTCAAGTCACGCAAGTAAAATAGAAAATAGTTTATCATTCAAAAAGTTATGTCCAGAAATTGAGATACTGTAGAAAAAGAGTAAATAAACAAACTCTCAAAGTCTCAGGAGTGTGTGATATCCCGTACTTAAGTTATTCAACAAAATGTACCACTCAATATTACAGAGCTTAGTTTGGAGCGGCCAGGGCCACAAACACGGCGGCCGGAACAATTGAAAACATCTGCAATTTAATTTGGCCATGTTTAAACCTTTCGTCTCGCTGTCGAACCTGCAAACATTCATACAGATACTTCTCTGAATATATTAGTTGTTCAGACCTCAAAAACACAAGGTGAATCGATCGACGTTTTCGTGCACGTGATATGTTCCGTGCCTTCTTTATAATCCAACATGGCGAGATTCTTGTTGTTGTTTTATTTTTCGTTAGCGCTTGTGCAGAAACGCCGGAAGTGAGCTTTTTGGATGAAACACGACGACGACGACAACGAAGAAGAAGAAGAAGAAGAAGAAGAAGAACGGACGACATATTTTAGACTTGGGCCTTCCAAGGAACCCGAAGTAAAAATGAGTTACTGCTACGTAAAATATTTGATGTTACTAATGTTTAGTGACTGAAAAGAATTCAGGAAAGTTAAGGATGATAAGGCAGCTATATCTATTTCAGTGTTTAATGCTGGAGAATTCATATGGAAATAAGTTCAGAATAGCCATCTTTCTTCGCGTTTTCATTTTTTCATCTTTCATCTTTCATTCGCGTTCGTAAAATATAGTCGACCAATAGTCAACCGCACCCCCCCCCCCCCAAAATAATAATAATAAAATAAACGATTCCAGGTATTTTAAATTTCAATCAGTAAACTGAGGCAATTGAAATTGAAATTGAAATTGTTGTGACGTTGTACTTTTGAGTGTTGTTATTCATGTTTCAGTTGAAGGGCCAGTTTAACAAGACATGCATGAAACGAAAGCCCCTAAAATATACTCAGTGTCGGGAGGGGTAACCAAGTACGTGGAATAAATCAGCATTACTAAATAACAATAAAAAACAACTGTAACGGCATCAGATGCGAACTTTTCATTTTCTTCAGTTTTGTTTTGTAACAACTGTAAAATCCCCTCATGCACCTACTATTTGGAAATAACTGAGGTGAAAATCAAATTGTTTGCCCATTTTACGAATATCACAAAAATCGTAAAAAGTTTTAACTCGTTGGCCGATTTATATTGGAGACGGATCATCCGTCCAGACGAATCATCCGTCTAGTATAAATACGGGAAGGACTATGAGACGAACTATCGGTGTGTCGAGTGGCTCGTCCCGTGTTTATACTGGACGAGCCCTCCGGAAGGATTTCGGAGAAAGCACGACGAAAAGGTATAGTTTTCGTGGATAGTTCGTCTTCAGCCCGCATTTATACACAAAGACGGATCATCCGTTTTGACGAGTTACCCACGATGGTTTGTCTCACATGATGGACTATCGAGATAGCTCGTGTGGATGGATGATCCGTCTGCTTGCCCGTATTTATACACAGACGGATTATCAGACGAGCTACCCTTCTTTGCCCAGGCGTCCCAGACGGATGATCTGCCTCTAGTATAAGTACGGCCATTCTTGTCTGGCTCTGTAATTTATTGGTCCATATGAACCAATGCTTTGAAAACGTGCAACTTTCATAGATCCCGGACTATGGTTGAAATGAACCAATGTGATAGCCAAATGCTCAGTTTTTTAGACTTTACCACCCCCAAAATCCCAATTTTCATGGAATATGACCGTTTATTCTGTTGCAAACCAAAAATTTGGCTTCGAACGCCCTCGGACAACACCAAAAATATGCAACTTTGTCTTGACGTTTTTAAGACAACAAATCCTCTTGAAGCTAAAAGTCTACATTGGCAGCAAACTTCGACTCCACTTATTGCAATCTGTTCCACATTTTTCTGCTCAACTGTCTGTAATTTTTGCGTTTGTGACCCGAAGGAATTCTGGGACATTCTTGGATAACAGCCGCATAGGAGTCCGCCAATTTTCCTTTGAGATATTTTAGTGTCGAGCCACCTGGTCCTGCTGACAAGATATTGCACAGATTGCATTATTTAAAAGTCAAAACTCGCCAAAATTGCCATGCGAGGTCGCGGAATCCTCTCAAAGACCGGCTAGGAACGCAACTTCACTTGGCGAATCGCCAAAAGTCGATCGAACAATCTTGGCGGCCCACTTCGTGTGAAATTGCTTATCACCTCTGTCTTCTTCCAGAGGATTTGCCTCTACCCACCAACCCAGCATTATGATGCTAGGCAGGGGGCTTCTAAGGTGAAAAATGGCTTGTATAACACACTTAAATATCTACCGAATTTTTAGCTGCAGTTGATCGCTTAAAGCAAGCGACAGCTGGCGTGATAAGCGTGACAGGAAAGACAGAGCCTTCGGTCTTGTGGACCAGCAAAATCTCGATGGTAACCCCTTATATGGAATAATGGCATCCGTTCGACCTGACTTCCAATCCTTGAGAATCACCAAAAAAGAGGTCATAAGGAGTGGACAAGAATGAGTTAAACAGTATATTAGAAATACAAAAACGCTCTTTTTCGCGATTTGGCGTAACACTTTGGAATGATATACCACGCTGTGTAAGAGACCTACCTAAGAGAGCATCCAAAAGAAAAATTAACCAAATTCTCTTTGACATTTTGGAAAATAAAAATGATTATATTGAAACCCCTATAATAGTGCAAAAACTGAGAGTACAGTCGAAGCTCTCTTAACGGACACTCTCATAAGCCGACAGCTCTACTTATGGCCGCCTTGTTTGAAACCCTGTTTTAACTCCCATACAAAGTCTGTATTTTTACATTCTGATAAGCGGACATTCCCGTAAGCGGCCGCGGACACTTTCAGAGATTACGACTTACACACATTAAACTCCCGTAAGCGGACACCCCAAAGAAAATCCTTATAACAACCTCTGTATCTTGTTTTTATCAATCAACTTCACATCGCCGTCGTCGTCACAATGATTTCACAGTAATTACAGTACCATATTTCAGTGTTTAGTTTGTCGTCATCCACGTATACACTGCAATACTGTTCTATTGTCATTATATCGTAGCTAGGGTTGTATAGGCGCAATAAAACAAAAGTGTCATTTAATAGGGCTGCTTTTTTTTTGTTTTTTGTTTTTTTGTATTTCCAATACGGTACTGTATTTATTGTTAGCTGGACAAGCTCCCGTAAGCGGCTATCTATCCCCTACACCTCTAGTGGCCGCTTACGAGTCAGAACCATTCTCGTAAGTGGCCAGCTCCAGTTAGGGACACTTTTCTCGCGTCCCGAGTGTGTCCGCTTACGATAGCTTCGACTGTATTTAAATAGCCAAAAATCTCTATACTTCATACTTCTTTCCTCAAACTCGTGCTATTATCTTTTTTTTTTTCTTTTTCTCGTACTTCCTTACTTCTTATTAGTTCCGTCTTTATTTCAATTTTTTAATTTATCCTTTAGTTAAACTCTGGCCCGACTAGATTAGCCTTAGCTATTTGGGGGCCAGCTAACCCTTTTTTGTATGCAAATTTTAAAAATAAATCTGTTTGTTTGTTTGTTAAGAGTTTATATGGTTTTGAATTGGGAGACGCAGCCTTAAAATTAGAGACGCTTGCATGGATTTTGAACAATGCTTTAACTCTTCTTGTCCGCCATTTTGTACGTGTTTTTCTCTAATTTTCTAGGGTTTGAGGTCAAGTCGATCTGGTTATTCCATATAAGGGGTTACCAAGGAGATTTCACTAGTCCACAACATCGAAGGTTCTATCTTCCATGTCATGCTTGTCACGCTAGCTGTCGTTTATTTCTAAACGATCACTCAGCTGTAACTAGGTACCTATTTCAGGTATTTAATTTATAAGTGTGTTTTTCGAGCCATTTTCCACCTCAGAAGCCCTCTGCCTGGCATCATAAAGCTGGGTTGGAGGGTAGGGTTAATCCTCCGAAAGAAGACAGAGGTGGAAAGCAATTTCGCACCAAGTGAGCCGCCGAAAGGTTTCGATCGAGTCATGGTGATTCACGAAGTTAAGTTGTGTTCCTAGCCATTCTGTGAGTAGATTCCGGGACCTCGCATGGCAATTTTGGCGAGTTTTGACTTGTAAATATCGCAATCGCTGCAATATTTTGCCAGCAGGACCGGGTGGCTCGACAAGGTTCTAAAAAAATGTCTGAAATGGAAATTGGCGGACTAACACGCGGCAGTTATCCAAGTATATCCCAGAATTCCTTGGGTCACAAATGCGAACATGTCAGACCAGTGAGAGCAACTGGGGTGATAAAGTCTAAGAAACTCAGTATTTGGCAATAATAATGGCTCATTTCAAACATAGTCCGGGATTTGGAAACGTTACAGGTTTTTAAAGCACCTGTCTTCAGCGACCGGTAAATTGCAGAGCCGGACAAGAATGAGTTAAAATTTGAAACTCGTCCCAGTTCCCTGCGCAACTCCGAAATGGCCAATGCCTTTGAACACCATGCTTTGTTGAAAGATGACACGGTGGGTCTGGTTGCTTCGAAACCAAAATTATTTTGTGTGATTGTGGTTAAATCTTCCTTTAGGTTAAATGACGAATTTTTGTTAGAGATCTCAAATGACTTGTCAAGGTTATCACTCAAACACGCGCCCGCACGAACGATCGCCGTAATCACCCCTAATGAGGCGTAAGGCAGCAGCTATCGTCAGCCATCTAACTCGGTCAGTCATCCCTCAACTAAAGGTCACTTTTTATTGGCCTCCTCAGCGTACACCATCTCGGACCCTGCATGCGCTTCTTATTTCCCGACTACACCAGGAGAGCCTGTCTTCTCACAAACGTCGAAGTATAGGTAATCTCTAGACTATCAACTGAAACTTTTAAAGTTGCAGGTTGCGCTTTTTCTCTTTTAGCTTTAAGGCGGCGGTTTACCTAAAAACCATTTTCAGGTCGCTTAACATGTCAATAACTCGTCCGCGTTTCAGGCAATCGAAATTCCCCTACTCGTTACACAAAGCTACGTTGTGGGATATTTTGTGAACTTTTTGGTGATTTTTGGGTATATGTGGGAAGAGATAATTTTTCTCAAAGGATTAGTTAAATTGAGGGAAATAGGAAATATTGAAGAAAACTGATTTAATGAAGCTTTAAAATTGGGATTTGAAGTTGGAAATTAGTAGACGGACACCAAATAGTTCCCCAGCAACCTGCAGTGCAACTAACTGGAAGTCTTTCAAAACATTTTTGCTCCATTACAATCCATTCTTCAAACTTTTTGAAATTACACACAAATTCACGTTTACCCTCACCTTAAGTTTGATGTTTTAAGGCCACTTTTAGGTTTTCTTTTACCGCATTTAGTTTGGTAATGGTAATGGATTTATATTCTGCACATATTACATATTATTATTATTATTATTATTATTATTATTATTATTATTATTATCATCATCATATCATCATCATCATCAATTCAGAAGCTAACTGGCTGATGCCTTAAGCGTTGAGTGGCACCTGGGTACTATGAGGAAGACATGGAAAATGCCTTTCATTTTTTGGCAAATTCGATGAAGCTGAAACTGAACTGTGACATCACTGATAAATCGTTTATTCTTAGGATTTAGTGATCAGTAACTTGTTCCGTTCACAATTGCTACACTGGTTAAGATTATTCTCCCCATGTGTTTCATGACATTCATTACAACTCAGGGTAAGTAAGATTCCTACAAAACCATAAGTATATCGTGGTAACACTGGTGTTCTAAATTTTATACTTCATTAATTGCAATATGCCAAGGAAACTTTCCGCGTTGAAAAGCATAACTTTATTTAAGAAGTAACCCGTGTAAGGACTGATTGAGATAAACAAAGTTAATATTTTCTCCGTCTGTTGGATCGGACTAAACCAATATTTTTCCTGTGTACCTGTACATGTTATAGGTGGTTGTTTTGAATTTAAGTACCAGTAAAGCACGAAGACAGCGTGTAAGGAAATCACATCAGTTCGGAAATACGTTATAGATACCGAAATAACCCATAGCCGCACTTTTCGATAGCTGAACGTTCACTCTTATACTGGCTCCAATCTAGCTGTTATTTGCTAGCGAGGAATAAAAGGGGTGAGTGGTGGAAAACGCGAATTTTTATGAGTTGAGACTGCCGGAAATAAAGCCTTCTAGTTCCTTTCGATGAAACCAAGTAAAGAAAGTGAAAAGTTCGCATGTCGTTACAGTCGTTTGTTATTATATTTAATAATGCTGATTTATTCCACTCTTGTAGGCTATTCCGACACTGGCTCCTCGCTTGAAACATAATTAACACCACTCGATAGTACCGCGTCACAACATTTAAATTTTAATAACCTCAGTTTACCGATTGAAATTTAAAATACATCAGTTGAAACATTTGAGTGCGGTCGGGCCGGTTGACTACTGATCGACCATAACCACCAATATATTCACCCTGTAGGGGAATGCTATCGAAAGTTGATGATGGCATGCCATATGAACTTTCCTGCATTAATAAGAAAGACACTAAGCTGCGTCATCACCCGGAACTCTTTACACTAAGACGTTATTCATCTAAGCTCTACGTTCGTGACGTTTGTTGATCACTGAATAAGGTCGATTATTATTAATCTAAGAGCGCAGAGCGCTTATCAAATTTAGATAATAATAAAAAATTTCACCGTGCCGTTTTTGAAATATAAGTACTTAAAGCTAAAATTAAGGTTGTTTTTAGTAGGTCATACTGTTGTTATGGTAACATATAACGTCACGGAAATGATAACAACGTGCTCATCAATGACTGGGCAGTTTTTTGATACCATGATTGTAGCATCAACTGATGAAGAGTGGTTATAGTGACCCATCAAAATCTACGTCTTAGAATGCACTGAAAACTGTTTTGAGCCACCTTAAGCCAGAGTTTAATACTGCTTCCTCCACGTTCGCTTCCTTTGCCTCTAAATTAAGCAAGCATCTGATCAAGGTTTGCTGAAAATAAGGTAAATCCCATGCATTTACTATACTGAATAACAAAGTATTTTAAAAACAAACAGATTGTCTGGCCGCCATGTGGTTTCTTTTGCCTCATAAAATTATTGTGCTAAAAACTATGCTGGCATATTATGTGGATAGTTCTTTCCGCTGTCGTTGACGTCAATGAAACTGACTTTGTTTGAGGAGGGAAACTGAGCAATTCCTGAGGACCTCAGAAATCCGCATCACGGAGGGACTCCTCAATTAGTGCGGACTTGTTTTATGTCCGTTGTGCGTTCTCGTGGTTTTCTACGCAGTGAAGTCGTCCCAGTCTGGTCTGCGCCTTGTTTTAGCGACCAGATTTTAAATAGGTGACATGTCGGGAACCAGAGTACCGTATTTCCTCGAATAATAGCCGTCACTCGAGCGTTTTCAGTCACGCAAGTAAAAAAATAAAATCATCAACCATTCAATAGATAAAGTCAAGAAATTGTGATATTATAGAAGAGTAATAAGTAAACAACATGCCAAAGTCTCAGGACAGTGTGATATTCCGTACTCGAGTTATTCGGCAAAATGTACCACTCACAATTATAGTATTTGTATGGAAACACCATCTTGGGGTTCAGAGGAACCGGAAACGAGTTAAAACTAGCCTGCGTAGGAGGCGTAGAAAGGGGAGGGAGAGGGGGGAAAAAGGGAGAGGGGCCTGCCGCGCAGGCTAAGTTAAAACATATGTTTCTTACTTTAGATATCTTAAAGGCTTTGTTCTCTCTGTTGAGCTTTCAAACATTCACATAAACGCTTCTCTTACCATGTTAGCTTTTCAAACCTCAAAAACACACGGTGAATCGATGTTTTCATGTAAGCGACATGCTTGTGAGCAGACATCTTTAGGTCACGTACTGTGAAAAACTCTAAAGTTCAAACTGCTCTATTTTCAAAACAAACCAAGCTACCGAGCTGAAAACATGCAACCAGATACATTTCTAAAATGTCTTTTACGGGATGGAGATAAAAGTGCAAAAGTCTGTTTACTTTTAAATTCTAGTTTTTGTGACTACTGCGCATGAGCGAAGTAGTCACTATTGCTATTGTGTGGGTTTTCCGAAAGTGTGTAAGTAACAATAGAATATACTTCGGAGCCAATCAGCACACAAAGATACCCAAAGTTCGGACTCTGCGAACAGTACGATGGTTTGCCGATAGTTCGTGGTGACGAACGAAGAGCTCGGGTGCCTCGTGTATGCAGGCCATCCATCAAACTGATCTGATCTACAAAGAGAAAAAGCTCTGTAATTTGAGGTGAGTTTTTTTTATATTTTACAATATTTACTTCTCGCAGCTTTCATATTTTGTTTCTAACCGACAAGATGAAAGGTTGCACGGCTACATTTCAGCTTTTAGGTCGATATTTCGAAACTTGATTTGACAACGCATGAGAAACAACGCTTGCCCATACCCCACAATTTGGACTTGCATAAGCCTCGTATGAGGAAAGACTTTATAAGCGAGCTTTATCAGAGGAAAATTGAGCCCCACTGTGGGAAATTGAGCGCCCTCTTCGGAGGTTACTTCGACCGTCTTGTGCGATCATCGATCCTTCTCGGAGAATAATTGAGCCCGTTTATGCGTTTTAATGAAGCCGTTGAAGGAAAACAAAAGCTGGCCTTTCAGGGAAAACATGAGCCTCTTCAGTCTTGTAGGAATATTGAGCCCGTTCACGTGATAAATAAAGCTTTTGGGGGAAATCAAAACGCTAAATTTCAAGTAGCACGTGATTGTCAAACTGTTGGATGTAAATTTTTCGGGCTTACTAGTGTAACTTGCGAAACGAAACGAAACGAAAGGAAAATCTGTGTATTTTTCGAAACGATCTCTAAATCTGTATTTTGCGAAATGGAAATCTGTATTTTTGCGAAAACGAGAATCTGGATTTTGCGAAAAATCTTTACCTTGCGAAAATCTTCTAGCGAGAGGCTGAATCGGTTTCATGATAATAACAAAGTGCATGACGTCCAGCAAACATTACTCCACTTCTTTCAGGTCTCATGCCATCATCGACATTAGTTCCGCCGCTAAAAATTTTCAATGGTGGAGATCTATCGGTATGAAAGCTGTGGTGAATCATTCCCAAAATTCTTCTGTAATTACACTTTATATTGCTGACAATGTTGACAAGATAAATGTAAATAATGAACATGGTTCTAATGAGGCTTCAATGGGCCATGTTCTAAACGAGTAAGGGCCTGGGAACGAGGTTTTGAAATTTATCGATTGGAAAAAGTTGTTTCCACTGCATGAAAGAGCATCTCAAAAATGGTCACCTAACCAACTTTGACGCTTTTCAGTTGAATTGGAACTGAAAAAATGCATTTTAAAATTGTGCAAAATTAGAGACTGTATGGTTTGGAGGGACACACTTTCTGAAATAGAGACATTTGTATGGAATTTTTTTAAGTTTTAAATACATGTTATCTGGCGGCTTTTCAACCAAACATACTCAAAAATTGCTGAAACTGCTTACTTTGAGATACCCTTTCTTGTGAGATTCGATTTAGTTCAATTTCACTGATTTTCAATGAAGTTTGGATTCGTTCCCAGGCCCTTACTCGTTTAGAACATGGCCCATTACTGTATACAGACTGACTGTAATAAACATATTTCTCTGATCATAAGACATCTGCCTTAATTCGAACAACATGATGTTGCCGTAAAATAGACGTACAGTAACAGCATTATAAAATAGTACAAATCTTCCTCCAAACAGTAATTCAGCAATACCTCACTTACATTATGTAGCAATTAATAGTACCAAATGAAAGTGGTAAATGAAGTCTTCACTTTCTTTCTTATTATTTTCTCCCATAGTATTACTTGGACTGCAATGCTTAGAAGTTCCCCTTAGCCAGAGCTTTGTACCAGGCAATGATTTTAATAGCTTTAGCAAATCGATTGTGTTGTAAACGAACAAGAAATTTTCCAGCGTGACCAGAAACCTTTTAGTCAACTACTTGTCCTAATCAATAGCATATTTTAGACCAGAAAGCTTACCTATACTTATCAAACTCTATAAATGTTAAAGCATCCCAAACTGAAACTGAGGATTTTGACTTTAGATTCTCATCATAATATCATAAGTTGCAACTTATGATGCACTCTACAAATACACCCAGGTAAATATAATTTCATTTATTTTCTCATCGTTCTTAAATATCAGTAGTAGAAAATGTTACTCATGCATTATTATTTTCATATAATGTTATATTAATATTATTGTGTTTATCTTTTGTAGAACATGGAAGAAAAAGAAGAATGAAAAAGTGCCTTACTTTGATATGTGTATACAAAGAGAGAGTGAATTACTCTGAGGATTTGTTTTTCGCCTGTCAAGTATAACAAATTTAAAAAAAGCAGGTGATGTAAAAAGTCCAGGGAAAGTGAGAAAATTTAAACTTGATAAACAATCAGACAACACAGTCCTCGTGTACAGCAATGTTGCCCTCAACAGTGTTGATGACATCGACTTCAACCAAAGGAAATACCAACTACCAACAATATAGGCACAATCACTGCAATCAATACGAATCAGGAGATGATTGCAATATAAGCCAAACTACTACAAAAAGGTGGCAAGAAGAAAGCCAAAACAGATGATGGAGAAAAATTCCTCCTCAACGCCTACCTAGGTAGCCCTCATGGCACAATAAAGGTAACCTTATTTAATTTCAGGCCCCATTAACAGGGGGCCTATTAGAGAGTGGGGCTTAATAGAGAGGGGAAGGCTTATTTAAAATCTTAAACACACCGTTTCCGTCTTCAAATAGTTTTCGTAAAAAAACTCAAACAACTGCAGTAAAACTATATTATTTAATAAAGGGAGTAAACAGTATTATGTGTTTGAGTGTATATTTGTTTAAATAAAAAAAACCCTCTGGGCCGCATTAAGTGGATTTTGTAAGAGGGAATAGGAGGGACTAATTACAAAATCTTGTGTCCTAAGGGGGGAGGGTTTATTAGAGATGGGGGACTTATTTCAAAACCTGACTTCCAAACTTAATAGAGACGGCGGGCTTAATAGAGCTTTTACGGTATTTGCCACTCCAGAAACTACAAGGAGAATGCAGTGGAGTGCCAAATTGTATTCTGTAAAGGTTATATGAACCTCTTGAGTAGTATACTAGGGTCAAAGATAAGCCCCGTTTGTGGATTCCCTTTGGATTCCCTCGCAAAAAGTGGATTCCCTTCATTACATATGCAGGATTCCCTCGTAAAAAGTGTCTTCCTGCATACTAATAAGTGTCGAGGTTTACTAATGAGCGTCACTCTAGTACAATGAAAACAATAAACTTGAGGAATTGAGGAGGGGGTGGAGGAGGAGGAGGAGGGAAAAGAATAGAATTGAGGAGGAGGAGGAGGGAAAAGAATAGAATTGAGGGGGAGGAGGAGGGAAAAAATAGAATTGAGGAGGAGGAGGAGGGAAAATAATAGAATTGAGGAGGAGGGGGAGGAGGAGGGAAAACAATAGAATTGAGGAAGAGGAGGGAAAATAATAGAATTGAGGAGGAGGAGGAAGAGGAGGGAAAACAATACAATTGAGGAGGAGGAGGGAAAAGAATAGAATTGAGGAGGGGGTGGAGGAGGAGGAGGAGGGAAAACAATAGAATTGAGGAGGAGGAGGGAAAACAATAGAATTGAGGAGGAGGAGGAGGAGGAGGGAAAACAATAAAATTGAGGAGGAGGAGGGAAAACAATAGAATTGAGGAGGAGGAAGAGGAGGAGGGAAAATAATAGAATTGAGGAGGAGGAGGAGGAGGAGGAGGGAAAACAATAAAATTGAAGAGGAGGAGGGAAAACAATAGAATTGAGGAGGAGGAGGAGGGAAAATAATAGAATTGAAGAGGAGGAGGGAAAACAATAGAATTGAGGAGGAGGAGGAGGAGGAGGGAAAACAATAAATTGAGGAGGAGGAGGGAAAACAATAGAATTGAGGAGGAGGAAGAGGAGGAGGGAAAATAATAGAATTGAGGAGGAGGAGGGAAAATAATAGAATTGAGGAGGAGGAGGAGAGAAAAGAAGAGAATTGAGGAAGGGGAGGAGAAGGAGGAGGGAAAATAATAGAATTGAGGAGGAGGAGGAGGGAAAACAATAGAATTGAGGAGGAGGAGGAGGAGGAGGAGGGAAAACAATAGAATTGAGGAGGAGGAGGAGGAGGAGGAGGAGCGAAAATAATAGAATTGAGGAGGAGGAGGAAGAGGGAAAATAATAGAATTGAGGAGGAGGAGGGAAAACAATAGAATTGAGGAGGAGGAGGGAAAATAATAGAATTGAGGAGGAGGAGGGAAAACAATAGAATTGAGGAGGAGGAGGAGGAGGGAAAACAATAAAATTGAGGAGGAGGAGGAGGAGGAGGGAAAAGAATAGAATTGAGGAGGAGGAGGGAAAACAATAGAATTGAGGAGGAGGAGGGAAAACAATAGAATTGAGGAGGGGGAGGAGGGAAAGAAGAGAATTGAGAAGGGGGAGGAGAAGGAGGAGGGAAAATAATAGAATTGAGGAGGAGGAGGGAAAACAATAGAATTGAGGAGGAGGAGGAGGAGGGAAAACAATAAAATTGAGGAGGAGGAGGAGGAGGGAAAATAATAGAATTGAGGAGGAGGAGGAGGAGGAGGGAAAACAATAGAATTGAGGAGGAGGAGGAGGAGGAGGAGGGAAAACAATAAAATTGAGGAGGAGGAGGGAAAACAATAGAATTGAGGCGGAGGAGGAGGAGGAGGAGGAGGAGGGAAAACAATAGAATTGAGGAGGAGGAGGAGGAGGAGGAGGAGGGAAAATAATAGAATTGAGGAGGAGGAGGGAAAATAATAGAATTGAGGAGGAGGAGGGAAAACAATAGAATTGAGGAGGAGGAGGAGGAGGAGGAGGGAAAATAATAGAATTGAGGAGGAGGAGGAGGGAAAATAATAGAATTGAGGAGGAGGAGGGAAAACAATAGAATTGAGGAGGAGGAGGGAAAACAATAGAATTGAGGAGGAGGAGGAGGAGGAGGAGGAGGAGGAGGAGGGAAAACAATAGAATTGAGGAGGAGGAGGGAAAATAATAGAATTGAGGAGGAGGAGGGAAAACAATAGAATTGAGGAGGAGGAGGGAGGGAAAACAATAGAATTGAGGAGGAGGGAAATCGTTGATATAACTTTACTAGAAAATATACGGCGAGGGAAAGTTCAAATGCTTTTGCAGTATAGAGAAACTTGATTGATTTTTATTCATTGTGTATTTTAATCTTTCTGTATTAGCTAATAATGGTTCAAGAAACGGGTTGTTCCAAAAGATTCTGATTGTCACACAGTGCAACGCATTGATTCAGAAACTTTTAAGAAGAGTCATTATCCTCCAAGAGAAGATGAAGACGATTGATTTTTCCTCCACAGGAAGATTAAGAGGATGACTGACGTTTATTCTTTTCAAATCTCTTTCTGTATTGTCTTTGTATTCGATGAGAAAGGCAATAAAGTGTAATTCATATTAGTCTCGTGTTTATATTGATTGTTCCAAACAACTAAAGCGTTCCATTGTCGTTGTTGAATGATAGAAGGTTGTCCCAAGGGCATTTTTACTGTAGAGTTTGTATGCAAATATAGGGCAGTTTGGATCACTAGTTTTGAATAATTAGTGACTAACGGAGCGGAAAAGTTAAAGTTAGCTAAGTCGAATTTATTTTTATAGGCGAAACTGTTAACACTTTCGGAAAATCGAACGATAATCTCGAAGATAATTTTCTAGCGAAGCGATTGCAAGAAAGATAGCGCTTTCGAAATCTACCCGCTTTTTATTCAAAACAGATAATATAAATCTTAAAACCCAATGAGGGTTAAAAGAACCCGGGCAAGTCTGGGCAAGTTTATTGTTTTCATTGTACTAGAGTGACGCTCATTAGTAAACCTCGACACTTATTAGTATGCAGGAAGACACTTTTTACGAGGGAATCCTGCATATGTAATGAAGGGAATCCACTTTTCTTGTGAGGGCATCCTGCATATGTAATGAAGGGGAGGGAATCCAAAGGGAATCCACAAACGGGGCTTATCTTTGACCCTAGTATACTACTCTCTTGCAGTTTAATAGAAGCGTTTTGTTCTGCATTACTTTTATTGAAAATATATAAAGCTAACAAATAAGAATTTAAATTCCGATATAAGTATTATTTGAATACAGTGCTTTTGTTAGCAATTACACCTGAGTCACCCACACGCCATAATTATTCAGAACAATTTCTTGTTCTGTTATGGGCCTTTTTGGGAGAAAATACAAAACAAACTCTGTCAAATTCAGCAATCTCTCATCACCAGTGTTATGCATTATTTTTCATATATGCAGCTACCTCTAATCACATAACAGAATATTCGACAAATATTCTACTTCCATATTTTCCCCTTGTACATTTCCGCAGTAGTCACATGCGCCTCTCGAGCGCCTATTTTTTATAACGTCACGTGAAAACCCTCTATATGTATTGAACAACGCTAAATAACAGTTAAATTGCATTACCTGTGGTGCACTGTCGTCCTTTTGCCTCAGTAGTGATATTTTAAGCGATTTTGTCGGGTTTTGTATTCGCCGTCAGTTTTCAAACTCAGGTTTCCCGCTCGCACGTAAAGATTCACGTGACAACCTTACTTTGCCACATTTTGACACGTATGCGTTGCTTTGGATCGCTTATTTAGTTTTAAAATATTCTTATTCGATGACATGCAAATAAGTGGCTGGGTATTCTGCAGTTAAGCTGACGCGTCAATATCGCCTCTTCAAGATCCAAAGGAGGAATCGGGTTAGAGTGTAAAGGCGAGTAATTCATTCACTGTTTCTATTTGGTTAATAAGCCGGAAACCGAAAATTTGCCGAAATTTGTGTTCTTTCGCTGATCCGGTAACATCAATGAAATTTCATTGGTTAGTTTTGGCTGTGATTGTGATTAATCCGTCGCACGATAAGTGAACGTAACTGCAGCCGAGGGATTCGACAGTCCCAGAACCGTTTTATAATACGGTAACTCTGTTAACTACACGGCTCAATCAAACGACGTGCCAGATTCGCGCCGTATTCAAGGCATAAGTTGCAGTGTACGGCCTGATTTTCATCAGTTTCAAACCAATCTTTACTCTTGGCTGTAATCCAAATTGAATCTATTAAATTGACTTCGTCGCCACTAGATTAACAGTAGATTAACTACTTAAGCCACAATGGTTCTAAATTCGAACCTAGTACAAAAAGTAGTGTTAAACCAGGTCGACTCGTGTCTGTCGAGTTCTCAGATGCCGCGCCGCGTGGCATATTCAATTAGGACTTAGCTTATCAAGGAAGATTTCAGGGAATTTGTTGTCAGCCTCAGAAGGAATAGAAATGTGAGAATTTAGTGGTACTGGTTTGCTGAAAATAAGTTTAGGAAAAACTAACAGAAGACGTATTTGAAATCTTTGAGGATGTTTAAAATTTTATTTGAACGTGATCTCGAGAGCGATTAATATTTTCGTAGTCTCCCAAGCAACTGATCATTTGGGGTCGTCACGCAAAACTTCTTTGGGAAGAAGTGTTGCGTGATGAGTGAAATATCGCCTGCGTAGGAGACTACTGACTTGTTCGCAGCGTTGAGCTAAATAGCGCATTCATAACGTGGCATAGGCTTTTACACAGTTAAAAAGCCACTGTAACGGAAATTCTTCTTGTAAGTCTGTTCAAATTGTGACAAGGTACTTTTTATTACACAAATGACCTGTGTACTCAGCTGTGTACTACAGTCAACTCTCTCGTTAGCGGACAACCTCGGGAATTGGAAAAAGTGTCCGTTAGTAGAGCTGTCCGCTTACGAGAATTATTGCAATAAGCGGACACCCAAGAAAAATATGGTGGATGTCCGCTTACGTAAGAGTTAATTAGTGGGTGTTAATTACGTTTTACTGGGTAGCCAAAACTGAATAGCAACTGAAACTCTTTATTGATGTCAACTGAATGTTAAAACTCGAAAAAGAAATATACAGTATACATTGTACATTGTTTTTACGTCGGACTGTTGTTTTTTTTGTGTCCGCTTACGAGAGAGTGTAAGCAAAAGAAAAATCCAATTTTTCATTTTCATAAGTGTCCGCGTCCGCTTATGAGAGAGTGTCCGCTTGCGGGAATGTACAGAGTTTGACTGGGAGGTAAAAAGGGGAATTGAAAAAAGTGTCCGTAAGTAGAGCTGTCCGCTTATGAGAGAGTGTCCGCTTACGGGAATGTGTGAATACAGAGTTTGACTGGGAGGTAAAAAGGGGAAAAGAAAAAAGCAGGGACCGCGCGGGTCCTGATGGAATAAAGTTTTAAACCACTATCTTTACAATTCATACACTTAGTTGTAGTCTTCTGTTAGTGATTAAAATGGGGTTGACAGACCAACGCGACTCCTGCTGTGTGCTCATTGGTTGTTCACAGCCTTTCTAGCTTTGCTTTAACAAGCATATCTTTAGGCGACCTTCCTTCTCTATAAGATAATCAAGGGAGGTTCCTTGAATATCTCTCTGAGTAATGGTTGCTCTTGTATTAGATGCCATTTGTCCATTAGTATGTTTTTCAAACATGGTAACGATGGTTGAAATTGCGTCACGAAGGGTAGAAGAGTCAATTCAAAGAAGGGCAACCAAGTTTATTCTTAAAAGTGATGACGATTATTTGGTTAGGCTACGTGAACTCCGTTTGTTATCTTTGGAGGATAGGAGATTTATTGCGGATGTTGTTTTCTTTTATAAGGTGGTTAATAATCATGTTCGCCTGACCCTTGATTCTACGGTTCGATTTTCTAGTGATGTTGACAGGGGATATGCATTGAGAAGTATGGATACTTCAAACCTTTTAACCAGCTTCTCTAAGACTAAGTTATTTAAATTTAGCTTTATGAGAAGAATAGTTGCGGAATGGAATAGTCTTTCTCTTGACATTAGAGAAGCATCATCTGTGGCAGATTTTAAGTCGAAGGCTTCTACTTTTGAACTCTCTTAATTTCTGTATATACATTGTACATTATACATTCTGTATATTAGTAGGTCTATAGATAGGTTGGAGTTTCCTCCTAGAATGGTGCTGGGGCGCTTTTTGAGGATTCTTCCCATTTCAACCCATTATCACGTTTTAATTGTTGTTGTTGTTGTTGTTGTTGTTGTTGTTGTTGTTGTTGTTGTTGAAATAAAGCTGAGTTAATTAATCTTAATCAAGCTTCTTGTGCGTTGTCTGTTTCTGTGTTAGAGCTGTTTTCTGTCCACACAGTTAACTTCTGGGACTGTATCTGTCCAATTTCTTAGGGTAACTTCCAGACATAAGGCGCGTTTTAAAGTGTTGCATGGTGTCTGTGAAAGTAGCTCTTGAAGAGTTACCAAAGAAAGGCTCCGGAAGAAAAGACTCAGTACTTTACAATACTAAACACTCACAAAGCAGAAAGACAAACTTTGCCTTCTACCGGACGTGGCAAATTAATTTTTTTGGTCGTAAAGACAATCGAAAAAGGAATTTCGGTACATTCGGACGATCCGATTTCGGGACAGTAAGCGAATAAATGAGCCAAAGTAATGATTATTCTTCCTTCGTTTACAGGTTATGTTAAGTGTGATTACAAGTTTATTTTGTTACTAACCCTTTCTCTAAATGCTTGAATCGAGTTGAAAAGTGTAGAAAAGGATATGACTTGATTTTTGAGTTGATAAAATATGTTAACTGCTGGACAAAGCCTATGAATTAAACGGAATTATATGCGTTTTGATCATTTTTAGAGTTAGTCCCCTCCTCTCACTTGAAAATGCGGGCGCGTTCCCCCCCCCTTCCCCCCCCCCCCCCCACCCCAACTTTAAAAACTGCTCCGCAGGCCCTGAAAAGTGTCCATAAGTAGAGCTGTCCGCTTACGAGAGTGTCCTTTAGCGGAGAGTTGACTTTACGAAGAGATAGATTTCAAATAATTTCTTGGAAGCAAAAAGAAATAATAATATTATGTTATGGTTATTTTTCCCAGACACAATGACAAAACTTGAAAATGCTACACTCTGAGACAAATTAATTGTAAGTCTTGTAAGACGTTCCCTGTGCCTTTCCCAAGTGTTGATGATGTCGATCTCGAACTATGTTTATTTTTCATTGATATAATCTTTTGTTTTTATTGGACTTTCTCACGGGGCTACGTTTGGATGCCCGCCCACCTTGCCGGTAAAACAATATTTACCAGTCTCTCAGATGGCCAAAATAAGTTCCAAAGATGTTCCTGTTGATTTTTTCCCCAAAATAAAATGTTTCTCCATGTTTAGTTATTGGTCATTCTAGAACTTTTTGCATGTGTGCACAGTATCCGGTTTTTCATCAGTATTTTCGCTTCGTTCCTACCTGCTAGGACACAGCTGTGTATTCTCTAAATTAGTTTAAGACTCTATGCTCCCTGGTCCCAGGTGATAACTGACGTGATTAGATCTGTTGCATTCACCTAGCGGCATTCTACCTATCGTAAACAGTCAATCCTATTCCTTTTGATCCCCATTAGTTTATGCCCACTGACTGAGTTGAATTTAGGAGGGGTGATTATCTCTAGTATCCAGGTCCACTAACTTGTAATCTGATGATGGTGTTTCTATTGCCCCAAATAACTCCCATGCTTGGGATTTTGTTGCCCTGTAGGGTGATTTCCGCGTCTGGTTACAAGACAAAGGCTGTGTGAGGCAAGGCCGAAAATCCTCAAAGGTGTTTTGATCTTTGAGCAAGAAGAAATTTGTCTTTTTCTCCTTGGACTTGAACTGGACTTGTGAGCGGTAAACGAAAGCAGCCAATCGCAAGCCAGGCTACAGAAACACTACAGAGAGGGCTTAGAAGAGAGGTAAGATTTCTAGGAAAAAGGAAATGACTTCAAACGTTAAATCCGCGTATGGCACCGTTCCAAGGCAAATGATCACAAAAGTCAGGCATGTAGTGGAAGTGAGTCTTAAAACTGTCGCTGTCTCTTGTAACTCTGAATGTTTTAAACGTGTTATCTTGCCTGTTCCTACGTTTTCTTTGTTCTGATATAACCGAGTCATCGTCTATTTTAGTTTGGGGTCTAGTTGTGGGATATGCCATTAACTGACTTAAAATATGTGACCCATTCAGAGAATTGTGCATTACGTGTACGATATCGCACCAAGGTATGGCAAGAAACAAAATTTATATACCAAACAGCACTGAGTGTAATGTGACATGGAGTTGCGAAAGACCGAAGAGTGTAGGTACTTCGCCTCCCTCCTCTTCGTATCCTTCGTAGATAGACTGCGTAGACTCAATACGATTATGTTGGCTTCCACGAGTTCACGAAACCGCACAGATGGACTCTTTTCCCAAAGTTTTGGTTAATTCCTTTAAGCCACAAAAATAACATTCTATTGGTTTGAAAAGGTAAAACAACACCTTTAAGTTTAAAACAAGACATGTTTCGACATACTTATGCCATCTTCAGTTCCAAATGAATTCTATCACATGACCGGAGGCATAGAGATCCCATAAGATAGCACAGCGCACGCCCCAGGTCATTGCACAACGTGTAGTTCGCCTAGAAGGTTGTTTTCACTGCGATTAACAAAAACTAGTAGAAATCTACTGGAATCTATGAAGAAAATATCTGGGAAGTTAACATAGTTGACTCAAGGAAACCAGATTTACGCGCCAAAGCAATTGGCAAATTAAAAACGACAACGTTTTGTTGTGCCCACGTAGTTGGGGAACTTTCCCGCCACACAGACATGGCGGATCACGATGACGAGAACACCACAGAGCAGGAAACCCCTGCACTTACTGAAGCAATTTCAGCCATCCTTTCAGAGGAAAAAGACCTGAAAGAACAAGTGGCAACCCTCAAGGAGTCAGTGGAACTCGCAGAGGTCGATCCCGAAGTCGAAGAAAACCTTGTGGATGACGAGAATAATGATGACAGCGAGTCTTTGAGCACTCGCGTCCCCAGGCTTGGCAGTACGCCAGCCGAGCAAACTAAAGACGGCACGAAAAGCCTCTTGCAGGACATTGGGCCCGAACTTGACCTCAGCGAAAGAACACACAGCCCTGTGGACGAGGGCCTCGCTAAAATTGTCTTGAGCTTGCTTAATCTTTGCTTACGCTCTTGTAGAGCATAAAGCTGGTTTTCGGCATCGATGAGGTTGTAGACAAGCTTTTTGAGGACGCGTTGAAAGTGGTCGTCGATCCACGTTTGGGATTCTCGCCCAGAAGATAAATCACAGGCGAGGATAGACAAATATTCCCGCCCAGAGAACGTGGAGGGACTTCGCACGCCGCGAGTAAACCCATTAATTTGGAATCAACTGCCTGCGCCTGTTCGCACGCAGGATTCGAAATCACAGAAAAAGCAGAATGCTCTAATAGCCTCCTTGGTGGTGACTATTAAAGCAACAGACCATGTGTTGCAACAGCAGCCATCAGGCAAAGCTCAAGACAAAGAGCTAATCACATATCTAACAGAATGATGCCATCGCCTTGTCATTGCAGTGCCAGCACTCGCCGCCAGGCGATGAAGAAAAATCTCCACAAGGATTATGCTGCATTGTGTAGCGCAGCTACAGTGCCTGCAACTTCCGAACATTTTTTTGGTGACCTGTCGAAACTCACCAAAGACATCTCTCACTGATCTCTGAAGCGAACAAGCTCACCAAGAAAGTTCGCCCCCCGCAACGCAACACTGCACGCAACGGAAATTCGGGCTCGAATAGCCGTTATACACACCAAGGAACTCAAGGCAATCGCCGGTTCCACCCATATCAACGGACAAGAAATGATTTTTTGTCCAAAGGCCGCCCTCCAAGGACAAGATTGAAGAAGGAGGGAGAATCAAAGCAGGCCTAACGCAAAGAAGTACCTCAACCACAAAGGTATGCCAACTATTGAGCTGTAACCCTGCAATTAATGAAGTACACATGTTACTTGCTAGTCAGGGTTCATTTAAAGCAGGCCAAATCATGTGGTCTTTACCACATTGGCAAGAAATTACAAATGATCCCATAATATTACAGTGTGTAAAAGGGATAAAAATTGTGCTCAAACCAGGCGTGATACCATTTCAGGCTAATATGCGCCCAAGTACATTTAATCAGTCGCAGCATGACCTTGTCGCTGTGGAAATTGACAAATTACATCTAAAAGGTGTACTCAAAGTTTCCTCACCAGAACCTGGAGAATATGTCTCCCCTATATTCCTTAGACCTAAACCAGATGGATCGCACCGTGTGATACTTAACCTCAAGCCTTTCAACGAGTTTGTACAATACCACCATTTTAAAATGGACACCCTTGAATCAGCCATTAGAATGATGAAGCCAGGGTGCAATATGGCATCAATTGACCTTAAAGATGCGTACTACTCTGTACCAGTTGCTCACGAACACCAAAAATATCTGAAATTTGTGTTTAATGGTACGCTTTACCAGTACACCTGTTTGCCCAATGGTTTGTCCAGTGCCCCACGTATATTAACTAAACTGCTTAAACCAGTTTATGCTTCCCTACATACCCTGGGCCATCTCAACCTCGGGTATATAGATGACTCCTACCTACAAGGGGACAGTGCTAAAGAATGTAGCAGCAACATTAAAGCTACAGCACTTTTGTTCAATCGCCTACGCTTTCACTTACACCCAACTAAATCTGTCATTATACCTGCTCAGACCCTCACATTTTTAGGGTTTAGGCTTGACTCTCTTAGCATGACTGTTTCGCGAACAGAGGAAAAAATTCTCAAAACTGTAGAAGCCTGCAAACGGTTACCAAATATGACCAAGCCTCTAATCTCAGAGGTTGCAGAAGTTATTGGCCTCATAGTGTCTAACTCTTCAGGTGTCCAATTTGGGCCTTTACATTACCGCTTCCTGGAGAGGGACAAAACCCATGCCCTGACAACACATAATGGGGATTACAAATCTCGTATGACTTTGACATCCAGCTCAGTAGCAGAGCTGACATGGTGGATTGAAAACATGCCACATTCATCTCGTCATATTACCCATCCAACCCCTTTCATGATCCTTCCACACTAGCCTTAGTTTCCTCCAGCATTCCAATTTGTATTTAGTAGCGCTACGTATATTTTCCTCCGAGCTGTCATCTCCAACATAAATTCCATAATAAATCGCTCCATGTTCTTTGTTTTTCTCTTTTGTTTTTGTTTTGTTTTGTTTTTGTTTTGTTTTTTTCAACCTTCTTTGTTTTTTTCTTTTTTATAAACATAACGTGAGCACATCTGAACAAATGCCAACACTTGCTACGTTAGGTGGCATTGAAATACTATGGTCATGGAAAACACCTCTTGATTAAAGTAGTTAAAATTGCATTTTTGCCCGACTACGAACTGATCGTATGAAAATAAAAGTCATTATGCAGCGGGCCTCGACGGTTTGTTTTAGTGAAACTGATATGCTTCCTGGATTTCACCGATTTTTTCATTTGCGTGAAAAATGCCGACTTTGCTATTTATTGTTGAGCGTGACTTTGTCATCCAGCATTCGTTGACGCAAGTCACAAAAATATATAATAATAATATTTATTTATATGGCGCAAATTCAATTATACAATTTTCAAATGCGCCTCACATATATAAATCAAATCAACTCTAAATCAAATCAAATCAAATCAAATCAAATCAAATGTTGGTTTTTGTGGAGAGGGGAAAACCGGAGTACCCGGAGAAAAACCTCTCGGAGCAGAGTAGAGAACCAACAAACTCAGCCCACTTATGACGCCGAGTCCGGGAATCGAACCCGAGCCACATTGGTGGAAGGCGAGCGCTCTCACCACTGCGCCAATGTTTCACACAATGTTTCACCACTGCGCCAACCCTGCTCCTAAATTTTTAAAGGAATTATCCCAGTTTAGCCTCGCGGGAAACATTTGTTGCCGAAACAAAATTTGTGTCCGGGAAACAAAAATGTTTTTGGGCGAAAGTCAAAAACATTTTTTTGTTTCCGAAACACACAAATGTTTCCCTCGCGGCTAAACTGGGAAACATTTGCGTCTTCAATAAAAATGTTTCGGCAACAATGTATTCTAGTTTAGCCAGGCCTTAACT
>JAEMWC010000357.1:302500-450000 GCA_016490735.1 Pachyseris speciosa
GCCGATTTGAAAGATCAATTTTTGCTCGAGATTTTTACGGCTTTTCGTGGTACCTTAATGTAGGGAAAGGCCGGAGATCGACATGTGTTGTTTGGAATGGTTAGGGAGATTAAAATGCCGAGCGACTGGTTTGGATGCGTCTTTCTCATCTTTCTCAACATTACGAAGATGTTCTCGGAATCGGTCACCTAGTCGTCTTCCTGTTTCGCCGATGTATCACTTTTTGCATAATGTGCAGGTTATGCAATAGACAACATTTGCGGAGGTACACGTGAAACGATCAGTGATCTTAACAAATCGCTTAGGGCCCGATATTTTGTCAGTGTTTTGAATGAAAGGACAAGTTTTGCATCGCGAGCGCGCGCATTTAAAAGTGCCAGGTTGTTCAGCTGTTTTGAATACGCTTTTAACTAGAAAGTTACCTACATTTTTCCTGGCACGTTCCACTGTATCGCGTATCGCAAAATATCGAGGCATAAACAAACCTCTCAATTTACTGACCTAACGATAGCATTTAATTGAATAGGTCAGAGTCTATAGTTTTGGGAGAAGTCACAAGACTAATCCATCTGTCAGCACGCATATTTCATGCAAATAAGATCCGATCTATTTTCTCCGAAAATAGCCACAGTAAAATCACTGAGAAGTTGCTTCATACAATGTATTTCCGCTCTAGTTCATTCTGTTAATGTCATCATAAAGACCTGAGCCCATCGCGCAGAGTTGCAAGCAACGGAAGCTTACCGGCTAACCATTTACTCACTTCCGGGATTATGCAGTTCCGATTGTAACTATACTTATCGTGTTTTCATCTTTGTATGACTTAAATCATTGAGTAGACTAGTACATGGGTATCTAGTTAATTGTAGTCATAATTTTCATTCAGTGGTAGTCTCTTACGGGGTAGCAAACGCTTCCTCCCCATTCTCCTAGCGGCTTCGCAGCTCGAATACTGTTAGCTACACAGGCTACTTACGGGGTTTACTTTTGCAGGACTTTGAATAAATTACTCAATCACGAACGTTGCTTGGGTTCTGTGTTAGTAACTTTTCTTTTAACCAACAGCTCATTTTCCCCTGGATGTGAATTGAACTAAAGGTACAAAGAAAAATAAGTGAGTGCAAGAAAACAAGCGTAGAGATTGGAGAGATTGGAGAGATTGGAGACGGGGCAAAGGTAAGTTTTATATTCTGAAAACCTTACGGTACGGGTAATACGCCCGGGGTAACACATATGTAATCAGAGCTAGGCGCTTTTCTTGGTTTGACCCGATTGCGAAATGAATGAAATATGTCGCAATTTCAATGGCTGTCCAGCCTTGCAAAACGGCCCGAGGTGGGTACTCCCCTTTTTGGCCCATACGGGGGCGTGCCGCTGGATAGGGAGTATAAAAGCAAGGGCCGATACAACGTAGAATGGTTTTAAGTTTTGAAACCAGCCTTCTTCAGGTACAATGAGAATTTACATCGGAAGGGGTGTTTATATACCGGAAACACGTAAATCTAAAATGATTGACAGTGTAAAATAAAATACTAGAAAAAAGGTCTAAAAAAGATAAACTTATAAGAAAAAATTAACTAATATGTTTCTTCGCGGATGTTAAGACCTTCAGGATCAATTGTTCTGCCTTTTGAAATTAAAAAAGCTTCCCTGGCCTTACGGATTGAGTCTCTGTTAGAAAATATAGGGTGGTTTTTGACCCCTCTGCCCTAAATCGGGTATGTAATTTCAAGCGAGTCTGACGTGAAAAGGGTCTGGACTCGTCCTAGATATGGTGTGGTTTCAAAACAGTCCGGCGTCGACTATTTGGTAACGTATTTAGTGAAACGGAGATGTTTCCACTTGAGATTTACCGCGAAATTAGTGCTTTCACTTCTACGTGATGTACTATATTTCTGTTGTGATCAGTGGGTACGTTTCAATGGGTGGAACATCACGTGTGGTAAGTGACAATGGGCCTTTTAAATGCGAGCACAATTATCAATAAAACACTTCTGTAAAACAAGAGAGTGTAGATATACGATGTTGTCCTTTGTTCTAAACAGGGTCTTAAAATAGAGGGCGTTGTCCTACACAGGGTAGGTATTTAAGGTTATTTTTGTCCTAGACAGGGTCAGGGTTGCAAACCGCCAGCGGCACCTCTGTACCCGAACGCGGGTCAAGTATCCTCCCCCCCGGGACAAAACGGTTATCGGAAGGGGAAGAACATTCTGTAAACTGGTTGTGCAATTATATTACAGTTAATGTCAAGAAGAGTAAATAATCGCTGTTGAACAAAGTCAACAAATCATAACTGACCAAGGGACATACTGAGACGTACGGTAACGTACCTTTTGTACCTTTTAACAGGATACTGTGAGAGGGCATCAATGCACTTTCAAGGTCCGTTATCTCCTCGTTTTAGGCTAGTGAAGGGCGTAAAACTCTAATGATCATTGTACCGTTTTTGACTGTGCAATCAGGGTAATGTGTGACAGTTGCATGACCGCCGGACTCTGTTAGGGTTTTCCCTTTGGCTCGGCTCTGACTAAAGATCAGTTGTGGAATCTAATACTCGACCCATTTATCAGTCAGAACTCGACGAACTAGTAAAAATATTCATCGTTCACGGAATGGCTACCCTGGATAAATAAAGTCTTTATTATTATTATTATTAATGGCTAATGTGATGTGAATGTAGCATGGACATCAAAGCATAGAAAAAACGTTACCCGGAGGCTATCTTGAGGTTGGACAGTTTGTTTTTTATACCCCGTGCCAGAAACAACAGGATTACAAAATCACCTGATCGCTTTCCTGTACACTACCACGTGCGCATGCGGATGCTCAGGTTACAAGAAGTGAACTCTTGTTCAAATCGCCGTTTACATGGAACACTGCAAATACATAAGGAACTAAACTAATTATATTCTACGGGAAGCCGACTTCGTCAGATTTCCTAATACAGAAGAACCTTAATTTTTAAGTCACGATAAACGGCTTACCTTTGCCATACTATTTAGGGAGTCTTTTCAATTTGATCACTGTCACCTCTTATGTGTTTAAGAAGTTTGACCTTTGCGTCGCCTGTTTTGTACTAAATGCTATTAAATCAATGAACCCTCCCGACGGTCCTTAAAGTTAATGGTCTTACTCCATCCATGGGACACGGTGAAACAGTATACGTTTAAATTATCAACAGTCCCATAATTCTATTTTAGAAGATAGCTAACGGTGCATTTTACTAAATGCACGGAAGGAAAACGAAACTGAATATTTTGTCTGGAGTCCCGAAACACAGGAAAATTGCAAGGAAACATGGAATAAATCCGGCAGCACAGCTGGAAAATATTGGGAAATTCGAAATACTAGCGGGAATGTTATTAAAAACGTTCCAAATTTTAGGAAGAACTTAAATTCACATAAAGTATTGCTCAAGTATTTCTCAGAGTTGTGATACTTCGTAAAAAAGTCCTAAACATCTTACCCAGCTAGTTCACCATTTCTTGAGTTTTTTCGGCCAAAATCACATGAAAGTTGCAAATGTCTGGGAGGCATAGTGGGAATCTTAAATTACGAAAGGTGCATTCAGCTCTGCGGGCACTATAAATGCTAGTTATTGCTATCAATAAGAGAATCTGGACCATGCGTGTGAACCTTACTTCCGGTGCCATGTAAAGTCAATCAACTCATGTTTTCGACCAATTTTGTTTTTCTAAGGAAAGGCATTTATTCTACCAATTCTAGCTAGCGTTTTTGTGGGGTTTCCAAGAAAAAAAAGGTTTTCGATGTTTTGGCCGCGCGACAAATGGGACGAGAGTTCCAATTTAATATATATATATATATATATATATATATATATATATATATATATATATATATATATATATATATATATAAACAATGAAAACCCAAAGTCTTTTGTTACTTTGCTTTTGCGCTACGCGTTTCACCGCTGTTGCGGCTCTTCAGGCATAGCAAAGTGTGTTTATTGACTTATTGCGTCACAGATGTAATTACAATTATAATGGCTATTGTAATTCTAAGAGTGACAGTTCATAAACAGCAAATTAGAGACCCGCACACACGTATGCTAGGAGTCAGCAAGCATATTGATGAATGTGCTGCGGGATTGACACCTCAGTTCACTATCTTTCCGTTTTATAAGATTCTCAGCCCCTCAGAAGGCATGAGAAAGAACAAAGAGAGGTTTTTTATTTTGAAGTATAAACCCGTTCTTAATGATTTGAAATTACGCTAATTGCTCGCGCGCGCTTAGAATTACAATAGCCATTATAATTGTAATTACATCTGTGACGCAATAAGTCAATAAACACACTTTGCTATGCCTGAAGAGCCGCAACAGCGGTGAAACGCGTAGCGCAAAAGCAAAGTAACAAAAGACTTTGGGTTTTCATTGTTTTTAGTATCATCATTCGACACAGAAGTTTACAGTTTCTTTATATATATATGGTGTGGAACATAACATGTGGGTTATCTTCATTTGTGATAGTGTATATATATATATATATATATATATATATATATATATATATATATATATATAGACAAGGTTAATTTGAGAACAGAAATCATCAACTAAGTAATTAAGTGAAAATGTGGCTCAGCCAGACATTTTCACTTAATTACTTAGTTGATGATTTCTGTTCTCAAATTAACCTTGTCTGTTTGTATTACTCAGAATTCGCTAATGAATCGCCATCCAAACGGGAATAGGTTGGTGATCCTAAGTAATTAAGGCAATCAGTTGCTAATATATCCCCTCCCTACCTTACTGTACTATATATATATATATATACCTTCACAGGAGATATATATATATATACCTTCACAGGAGTTCAGGCTTCAGGAGTAATCATCGTTTTATTGCGACAGTGCTGTTTGGTATGGTTCAAAATTATATGACCACACTCATCAGGCAACTTTAACGATTTAACTTTAAATCGTTAAAGTGTGAATGATGACAGTGAGGAGTAGAATAAAGCTCTTTCACAAACGATTGCGTGCAACCCAAGCATTTATTATTTTCTTTGTCTTCTTTTTTTGTATCTAAGTGACGAGTCAGTGACATAAGCGTCACATTATTAACTATGGACTCGTTCTTTGGAGCCATTCTGGTTATTTCTCGGAATAAGGTCTCACAGAGGAACACATGTTCTGAAAGCGGAATATTCTTCGCTTTTGGGTATTGACCTACAAGACTGTAGGCTTTTTGCATCCCCAGACAGGCTTTCTGATCACTTATGAGGTTGCTATCACTCGGATCGCAGTGATTATATGAAGAAGGTCGATCAGAAAATCGTTTAGTTTTTGTATCGGCAGGAATTGCTGGCTATCGCTAGCCATAACTCTGATTCTGGTCCATGACGCGCGGTAAAATATTATAAGAATATTGTTATACCGACTGAGAAGTATAACGAGCACGTTATTTTATTATCAGCATGTTATGATACCGACACAGTGGTATAACCAAAGAGTTCAGAGAACAAGACGCGAAACGCTTCATAAATGTTTTGCTTGTTACCCGGGCTGCGCGCGTCTCGCGCGGCGCCCGGGTCTAGAACTACCGACGGTTCTTCTTTTTCGTCGTCGAGTATCATCCACAAATGGCACTTCCGGCGTTTCTGCGCAAGCGCTAACTATTTTTAACAACAGTGATGCGTGTTGTCACGTATCGGAAAATGTCGATTCATCTTGTGGCTTTTGAAGTCTGAACAAACAATATGTTAAGAGAAGTGTCTATGCGAATGATTGCAAGTTCAACGGCGAGAAGAAAGCTTTTAACATGAGTAAACTTAACTCCAGATGGACTGCCGTGTTTCCTCGTGTGTGCTTCAGTAGACTGCGAGTAGTCTCTAATTTTGGCGATGGATTGTGGGGCGGGCGAAAGACACGTGCGCGCGCGAAGTTGCGAGGAGACGCGACGCGAGGGGAGCGCCAGAAATTAGAGACTACAGACAAAGGGAATTTGACCTTTCACGGCCGAGTGATTCGGAAGTATAAATCTCATATCAACAGCAAGAATGATACTTCTTGTCACGTATCGGAAAACGTCGATTCACCTTGTGTCTTTGAAGTCTGAACAACTAATATGTTAAGAGAAGTGTCTATACGAATGTTTGCAAGTTCAACAGCGAGAAGAAAGCTTTTAACATGACCAAAATTTAACTCCAGATCATAGTTAGTAGAGGAGACTGGTTATGAAACCCGGTGAACATCAAAGGCCGATGTCTTTGTTATGGTTTTCCCTTAGTCACGTGATCACGACCGTGCACAAGGAAAATTAACATGGCCATGCGAGTAACGTGAATGTGCAGAGACTTACGCTGTATTTCGCCGGATATTTAGCTTAGATTAGTCTCGATTCGATAAGTTTTATAGCTATATACCTCATTAGTCGTCATGCCTGGAGATAACTGCGCTGTGTTTGGCTGTGGGAGTTGTAGAAGAACGAAAGGGATCGGCATTTGGAAGTTGCCCGCAGCGAAGGACGAGGCACACAAGAAATGGCGAGACGATTGGTTGAGTGAGATCACAAAGACGCGTGAGATCGACCATGAATTTCGAAAAAGGATCAAAAACGACAAGGTGTTTACCTGCGAAAAACACTTCGACGTAGAAGATTTCGAAATATGTAAGTACGGCTACGATATACAGTAGAAATTGAAGACATGCTCTCGCTTGCCATATATGGTTTTGTTTATTTACGATTTCTGTGAAATTTTGTTGAATGTTAATTTTCATCTTTTTTTATTTTTGTTTTACTTTATTTTCAAATGCAGTTCAAACGGCGAAAATGACGAAGAAGAAACCACGATTCGGCGCCATCCCAAGATTAAACATGCCAAGGAAAAGTCACGAGTCTGCAAAGCCTACACCAAGACCTGCTCGATCGGTTGTCAAGGAGCACGATCAACAACCCAAGGCATGTTACAAGTCGTTTGGTGAATTGTGCCAGCGAATCACTTGCTTTGAAAACCCTGAAAGGGTGGGAATTTACAACAATATCAGACAGACTTATTCTGAAAAAGACTGTAGAACCTTTCCTTCTCCCAGAAGTAGAAATAATGATCGATGACAGTCTTGCATACACTGTGAAAGCTTTTGGTTGTTTTCTTCCTGAAGATCATCCCCTTTATGTTACTCACCGGCGTTCAGTCAGAAACATTTCAGTGTGTGAAATTGTAAGAGAGCTGGAGTGCTCTAAGCTTTGCTGTGGAGTGGAAGCCAGTGAATTAACAAGCCAGCTGTTTCATCATGTAATTCCCATAAATGAAGACCCACTTCAGGCATGCAAGCAGGGTGAGCAGTTCCCCAACAAAGGTTTCTGGAGGTCAAAGGACTGCCATCTCATGTGCGAAAAAGAAGTCGGGGAAGGTGCATGCCCACAGTGTTTGGAGTACCTGGTTTCCTCAAGAAAGACCATAAAAGCAAAAGAAAGGCGGCTCTCCAAACCTGCAAATGTCAAGGCCCCAGTATCAAAAACTGATCCAGAAAGAATTAAACTGACATTACAAGAACAAAGACTGAAATGTGCCGAACTTGAGCGAGAGTGAAATGAAATGCGAGCGGCAATTGTCAAAACAAACATTGAAGTAGACCATGAACTTAGCAACGACTTCACTAAAGTCCTTGATGAGGCTGACAACAAAGTCACTCCTTTTATGAGCCTTTTCTGGCAGCAACAGAAGAAACTGTTCTCCAGCAGTCGTACTGGGGTGCGATACCATCCGATGGTCATCAGGTTTTGTCTTTCACTTGCTGCTAAGTCACCTTCATGCTACGAAGAGCTTAGAAAAAGTAATTTTTATTGGTCATTTAAAGTGAAAATACTTGTCAAGAATAGCTTGCAGTTGTTTCATTATGATTGTGCATGTGAGAGCAAGTGGTAATTCTTAAGTGCAACTAGGAAATACAAGGAGACCATTTAGGAGAACTTTTATATTGATCATTTAAAGTGAAAATACTTGTCAAGAACAGCTTGCAGTTGTTTCATTATGACTGTGCATGTGAGTGCAAGTGGTAATTCTTAAGTGTAACTAGGAAATTAACTAACACATTAATTAAAACACTATTTTCCAGGGTTTCAGGGAAGTAGAAATAGTTGTTTCAAAAGGGTTTAAAAGTTTGATTTTATTAGGAGCATATAAAACAAGAAATATAATCTAACTCGCTGGTAACTTGAATGAATTGAATTGCTTTACCATAGTTAGTAGTCCTCTACTGACTATGGTTTTACTAAACCTGAATCAAAGTTTAAAAAAATCCAGAGTTAACATGACATTTATTGTCCTCACTGCAAATAGTGGTACTGATCATAAGCTACTAATTAATAAATCAAAAATGTGAATTAACAGTCTTATTCCTGCCTTTGTTGGTCATCACCTTGACAACTTCTACTAATTTCCTTGCGTAAAGCCCTTGCTTTGGTTTGGGTCGCCTTGATCTTGTAATGCTGAATGATATCCTTGGCAAAAGAGAATGAACGTACATGTACATACAGACTAACAATGCCACGCAAGACATCCTTACAAACATGACTGTCCGGTTCAAGTTCTGCATCTGATACCATCAAATTGTAATAAGCAAGGATGTCACTATCACTGGTTGCTTTGTTAGTAATGCCGGAAATATCTAATCTTTGCAAATCAGGCTTTGATGTGAATTGCCTAAAATGACATTCTGCTTTTAAAAATATTTGCTGCGCAGGCTGAGTGATTGACCAAAGTCCCCCACGGTTCAAAGCTGACACAAGTTTCTGGCTAGAGTCAGTTATGCTCTCCAGTTTCCCAGTTTTCAGTATTGCCATAGCTTGTTGGCTCTCCACTGAGTTAGTTCGGCCATGTTTTTTGTGTAAGTTGTGCAGAACATAACCTCCAAGATATTGCATCCCAGCTTTCTCCTTGTCTGACAACACAGTTTTTATATGATGACTGCTTTCGGTAGAGTGTTTTTGTTGCTTAGAGTATGCCAGCAAACAGTCAGCAACTTTGGTTGCCAGTAGTGTTGCTGCATTCCTAGAAATTCCACTGAAGAATTGGGTTGACTTTGCAGCAACCGTTGCATAATATTTGCCATAAAACTTTTTTGCATCTCCATTTCTTGTATATCCTTCATAGATTGCTTTGACAGCAGAGAATTCATTGCTGTCTTCTTGTAGCTGTTGGTATGAGTAATTGCTGAGCTCATTCCTTAAATTTTCTGCAAAAACTTTCCTTTCCTTAACATTGCGGACAGCACGATCAACTATTTCTGCAAGAACACTCGGGCTTAACTGTTGCACCTGCTGCAATCCTTCCTGTTGATTGTTGTGTTTTGCAGCCCTGTGTCTCTCATAACCTCCTTTGGTTTTGTACTTCTTTCCGCAGTCATTGCAAACATTTCTTGACGCTGAGCCTACAAAGATATCACAAACATTACCATTGTAAAATAAATAAACTACTTAAGAGTTTAAAAATAAAAATTCGGTGGCCACTTTTTCGATCAAGAGAGTATCGTGATGCCTGGAAGCTCTATCAATTACAAGGTTTACCACTTAGAATAATTTCGCAAATCTCTACATTCCGGAGCTTTGAGCTCCTTAGAAGCTTTTTATAAGTCTTCCTTGTTTTGTAGGAGCCCTAAAGAAGATTGCCTTTGAAGAAACGGCAATATATAAGCATAGTTTTTACGCGAGCGTTTGTTTAATTTCGTTTATTTACAGTCGTCGAGAAGCCCATCTGTGGCAAATTTAAGCTGAGAAGTGCGAAATTACAACACGAAATTGCAACTTTTTCAACTTACATTTCTAACTGCGACGGAAAATTGTTCCTGTACTTCCTCATCGTCCTCCAAAATACCCAAGATCGCTTCAAAATCTTCTCCCCATACAAACAGATCGTCTACACCATCCGCCATCTTGAATGAACTTGTGCACGGTCAGAGTCACGTGACGGGTCTGTTCAACATCGCCGACCGCGCTATTGTTTAACCCTTTGATGTTTGCCGAGTTTCATAACCACTCTCCTCTACTAACTATGTCCAGATGGACTGCCGTGTTCCCCGTATCCGCTCCATTGAGATGTACATTTTGTTGAATAACTCAAGTACGGGATACTACACACCCCTGAGACTTTGACAGGTAGTTAATTTACTATTTTAATTTCTGGACTTTACTTTTTGAATGATAAGCGATTAGTTTTTACAAATGTACTAGCGTCCCTTGAAACTGTCCAGAAACGTTCCTTTCTTGTGTTTCAAATGACCCTGGATTGACGTATTTGTAAACAGTTTCACTCTGCTAATTAATTTTCTACTCACATTTCACCGAGACTCCATTGACATTTATGCGAAAAAATCCTACATCGTTCGATAAGCGTTTCCTTTCTCAAACAATTATCCATCAAAGCGAAAACAAGTGTGCTTAGTTTTTTTTTGGAATCAATACACTATTTTTATCACCTTGCATAATGATAAACCTCTGTGGCCTAAAGGTCATTGTTCCTGCCTGTGACGCAGCTAACCCGGGTTCGATGTCTGTTAGTGGTATATATCACAGATTTTATTTTATCTGTTTCTCTTTTTCTTGTTCTTTTAGAAATATTTTTTACAAGTGTTATAATTATTGTTCTCAATGGTTGAGCTGTATTTAAGAGGAATATATGTTGATAGGGGTCTAAAGAAATAGACTCCAACACAAGCTAAACACAATGCGTCCGATGTGAGAAAGACAGACTTCCCTCTATTCTTTTGTTTAGCACTAAGTTAGGGATACAATACTGTTTTTTGCAAGCCCGGGTTTAGGCTTATTGTAGCCTCTTGTTATACTGAGACGAGGGAATCTATATTTTTGGAGGAGATCACGCACGTTTTTCATGTGAGTAGCCTGCGTGCAGACGTCTCCTATTTCCTTTGTTGCACGCGGAAAAGGGACAGGCTACATGTGAGCTGATGACATCTTTTGTCTGGTTTCCTGAATAACAGATGTTCACTTCATTTTATTGTTGACGCAGCGGCATCAGCAATCGCATGGCCACGTTTTTAATTTTTATAAAATTTGACATCTTTTGTCATTTTGACTGGACTGCCCATAGCTGTTAGAAACGTGTTGATGTTATTTCTAGTTGATAAGGACCCGTCTTGTGTTCTAGTGAGGGAAGGACGTATTTATGTACAATACACCCTCATAATGAACCTTCTGAACAAAATATTTTGATGCATGCTAACTAAATTTCAGACGCGACGAGGATATTGGCTCGGCATGGTACTACGATACTAGTGAAACAGCATGAGCAGATGAGTTTTTTCGCATTTTAAGATGATCAAATGTGTAGATAATTCACCTAGCACTACTTCTTTACAGGTTGATGTGGGAGGACAGGGAGAGAAATTAACGTCCTTTTCTTGTGTGTGGGTTTGATGTGACGAGTTCGTGTTTGAATACTTAAATCTTGTCTATTTGCTTATGTGTTCCTTAAATGTAACTGAGGAGGTGGGATGCCTGATTTTAGGGTCACTCTCGATTTGGACATAACGAATCTTGGCACCTAACCAGACACCTTTCCAGACCCTAAGTTGGTGGCACTGCGTGGTCAGATCGATAGTTTAATGTGCTAAAAATCACCATCACCCACTCATCACCCACGCGCCCTGTGTTTGGATAAAATACTTTTCGATTACATGTATGCGGTGGACGATTAAAATCTTCCGATTAAAGTGGGGAACATATAACCAAAATAACAAATTCTCTTCTGAAATTAGTCTTTCTCTATTTAGGTACTCTTCAAGAAATGGCCTTTTAAGCATGTGTTCAACTATATAACGTTTGCAACTCATTAGCATTAATGGACTAACAATCTGATAGCTGATGACGTTTTTTAGTGTGGGATACTTGTCTTCGTGAAATGGATAGAAGAGTACAACACTGCGCCGTGAATAAGCGAAATGAGATGAAATGGGACGTCGCCCATCGAATCAGCGCTTGCGAGCCGTTTAAACAGCCAATTTTGACGTCTTTGAGGGAGAAAGGCAGAAAGGCGTGACAAGCCCAAAGACGTCAGTGAGACTTCTGAGTAGGAGGCTACAGAGGGAGCGAAGAATATATTTTTTGTAACTCAAAGATTTGAAGAAATAAACGGGTTAATGGATGTCTCAGGATGTGGTAGCCTGCGAACACAGCTGCCTCCCGTCGCTCCCGGCCGCCGATGAGAGGCGACTGTGTTCGCAGGCTAAGGATCGGTGGTAGAAAAAAGCAACGTATTCTCTCTGACTCGAGGCGTTAGGGCTCTGTTGAATGATTTTAAAACATGTTAAAATGTGGCTGTGAGCAAAACCATTAAATCTACAATGTGGCGAACCGACACCCTTCAGTGTCGATCCGTTCTAAAGTACTTCAAACTATAACGCAGTCTTAAGGTTTTTAGTTTGATAGCCCAAAGATGAAACGTATCCGTGGGATCATTTTAAGACTCACTAAAAAAGTTCTTGGTCGGCGCTATGTCTTTGTTTCGTGACTTCTGCAAAACCAACTAATTCATGGAAGGGTTTAAGACTGGCACTATTTAATATATCGTAAAATGATTTATTAAACTCACAGACTGACCACAAACTTATCAGCATTTAGCTCTCAAAGTAAAACCCTTATCTTCGCCAGTGTCTTCGGTGACTTTGAAGGACTTTAGTTTGCTTTTCGTTTAAGCGCCGCTAAAATCAAAACACACCTCACTCAAAGCTTTGCTTACGCTTTCATCACGTCCCTTCGGCTTTTGAGTTACATCGTCGATTTGGTCGTAAAGCTCGCATAAACCGTGAACCGACGGTCGTCGCCTTCGGCTTGATTTAACGGGACTGGGTATCGGAAATAACTGGTGTCCATGTGGTTTTTGGAGAGCACGAACCTTATTCCCGGTCACGTTTGTGCTTTGCCGGATTCTTTGAAAAGGTGAATACATAGATATCTTTTTCTTTTAACACAAGTAGAGTTCAGAATTCTTGAGACTGGGGGGACGAAGGAGCAAAGTAATCGATCACGTCAGTCCAAATGACGAATGGGCACTATCGTGCAGTGGCGTGTAACAAGACGCCTGAGAGTTTAGATGCGGTTTCTTTGTTCACGGATATATCGGGATCCGGTTGTGGACTTGCCATAACAGTTACGAACAGCTGCAGATTGATGTTTTGTCCAAGAATACGATAACCCTAAAAAAAAAACAGTCGCGAAAGGATTAGGGTCTTATTAACTTTTTTTTTAAAGTTCATCATGAGACAGCACTACGCCATTTCTTATATCCTGTTCATTCTGAACTCTTTGCAAGCTCACGCGCTGCATGTGATAAGACTTGAAGTTCTCCTCGCTTTCGTAAAAGCCAAACCTGTTCATGAGTTCAGTGTTAATCCTCACTTCAAAGAACGCGAAAGACTGTGCTACTACAACTCTGTGATCACTATGAAGACTCCATGAACAAAAGTTTACTGATTCGATTTTGGGTTACCGGGTAAGAGACTAATAAGTTACCGACTAAACAGTATAAGCCGATGTATGCTAGAGGCTAAAAACAAGAACAATAATTAACGTTGTTTTTAGGACAGGTTTGGGAGCATATGTTCCCTCATTGTCATCTAAGTAGCATTATATATTTCGGTCTGTGGAACATATGCCGACCTCAGTTACAATGTGCAATTGTGTAGAGCACATGTGCTTTTATAAAGTAACTGAATAAATTAACTGCCACATCAATGGCCACAGCAATGGCCAGCTAAACTGCAAACTGAGTAACAGTAGCAAAAATAACGTCACTTACCACGCATTGCATCAGCCGAGAAAAAACCTTTATTTCACTGAAATATTCTGGTTGTTAGACTGAAATCCTCTGTTTTCGAGGCGTGACGTTCCTGCATTACCTATTTTTAAAAGCACTGAATTACGGTGATCATCATGTGACAAACATGGCGGTACCAAAAATTGTTTGTTCATAGGTGCGATGTATCACCTGTGATATTTCAACTGACGAGTGAAAGAAAATTCGCAGCGAAGTCTCAGACTTCAGGTGTGTTGTCTCAGCCGTTATTCAGTCTCGACGCTCTCATCAGGGACCGCAGAGGGGGAGGGGCTGGTAGGGCTACAGCCCGGCCACCACTTTTTTCTTGGATAATTTTTTTAGGGCTCCAGATGGCATGAATAATGTATGAATTTTACCACTTGAATTTGGCCAGATGTTTTATCCCTACCACTTTAAAAAGGTCTCCGCCGTCCCTGCCTACTAAGAACAAAAATCTACATGAGAGGTAAACATAGTTGGGGAGTAACTTAACATAGCTAAATATATATCATGTTTGTGTATATTCGTATATGCCAGTGGGGCTCATACTACACCACAATACGACGCAGTCGACTGATCTGCTTTTCCTGCGCGTTACCTATAATTTTAAGGTCAACGGCTTCCTGGGATGACGGTATCACGTCTTCAGGTGTAACGTGGGGTTAAGATCGCAAGACTCTTCTCAACTATTTATCTTCCCCAACCTTCTTCTACTAACTTCTTGATTACTAACCACAGGCTAGCCATAATTTTATTCTTCAGTGCTGCACTTTCTGCTACTGGTAGGAAGTTCATTGATTCCGACATTTAAAAGCAAGCTGTATCAGGCCATGCATGTTGAAGCTGTGGTCAAGATACATGCCCGGGGGGGGGGGGTACTCCCAGAAAAATTGGGTGGGAGTGTGCGGCCCGCTTCCTGAAACCCTTACCCTATTTCAGACCAAAATCTGCGATTTTCCCTACCCTAATTCAGACCTGACCAAAAATTTGATACCCTGTTTCAGACCTATTTCACGTACACAGTTGGCGTAAACATAATTAAAAGACAAAAAAGGGGGGCTTTTGTTGATGGTCTTATCGGCTAAAGATGAAGAAGTAGCTTCTTCTAAAAAACATACCAAATTCTAGACAAGAGTGCACAAACCATACCCTATTTCAGACCAAAATGGTCAAAATTGATACCCCATTTCAGACCAAAACGGCTAAAAAAACCATACCCTTTGGGGCCGCACATACCTATATAGCCCATATATGGCAGTACCCCCTCGGGATACATCCGCAGTGACAATTAATTGCAGAATTTTGTTTTTGCAGATGTAACCGTCGACAAACTGCGAAAGTCCTTGTAAATTAAACAAGAATTAAGGTGAGAGATGGAAAAGCTGCTCATTCTCAATTTATAAAGAATGGTTTGTTATCCGCTAACTTAAAAGTTATTGGACGTGACCTCTTTGCGTCTGCTTGTTGAAACACGCTGAGACAATTTGTTAATCGGTTGGTTTAAGCCCTTTAAACCCAATAACTAATGGCACGGTTAAGTCACGCCGGACTAGACTTCATTTACTAAGTTAGGATGTAGAAAAGAAGATTGGATTTCAATCGTAAGGGGCTCAATACTTTCCTGTTTTCCGCTGATAACTTCGTACACATTACTGATCCAAATTGATTTCTTTTTCAAATATATTATCATATTAGTTCGAGACTTAAGTTTTTTTTAATTAGTTTTGCATACAACTTGTAAGAATTAAAGTTGGGAGGTTTTTTAGTTAGCGGGGCGAGTACTATCTATCCGGATATTTTCTCCTGAGGGAAGGACCTTATCGCCTGAAAGAGGGTCTCAATGGGGTTAGCCGTTATACGTTAGCCGTAAAACGTCCAAAAATTTAGCCGTTGGGTGTAAAAACTGAAAAAAATTAACCGCTAGCCGTAAACAATATTAACCGTAAAAAATTCTGGCCATAAAAATAAAAGTCTAAGGTCTCGTGTGAAGACTTAATGTGTCTTGAATTTTCTGATTTTACGAGTCTTTATAGCGAGTAAAGCCGATACTCTATCTAGTAAGCAAACTGGAAGTGTTGAAATTGTCTGTCGAACGCCGGTGTCCGTAGCACGAGTTGACAGACGTTTTGACAGCTCTTACTGTTTTTAGACCATGTTCAGTTTCTTTATTCATGATTTGACGACTTTGCTATGTCGATGCGAGGGCCGTAGTCAAAACTGTTATTAGTTTTATCGCACTGGTGAAGAAAAACCCATTGAAAGATACAAGGCGAGGATAAAAATTGAGGAACGACACAGATAGTTTCTTTCATTTAGAAAAAATGTCATAGATTTTCTTGGACTAAACGACAAAGCCAAGAAGTTCGGGTTAGGGTCGTTTGACCTGAAACTTTACCGCCTCACAAAACTTGGTGGCAAAACGGAAAATCTCGACATATCGACCCAGCAGCAGCTGGAGCTGGAATTGCCCGTCTTGTTTGCTTTAGATGGGGGAGAGCGAGCTAAACGGTAATAGTTTCATTAAATTAACGATAAAATAGGCTGCATCAGGTGTGTTTTCATTTGCTATGTCGACGTGGCAGGCTCGCAGGTTTGACAGGTTTGGCACGTGGCTGGAGTGGTCGAACTTTCGCCACTGGACTCTGGAATTTTGTAATTTCTGTCATAATTCCGTGGAAACCCTGTGGGAACCACGGTTGAAATCTGGTAGAATTATAGGCGCAAATTGCAAAGCAGACCAATAGGATTGCATGAAATTTTTATCGATTCTTCTATCGATTTATCTTCGATTTATTGATTTGTGATTACTTCAACCAATGGAAGTGTCTCACGTTGCACATACGCGTGATACCATTGCGTCACCAGGGCATCTTGTTCAGACGTGACGCCAAGAAACAAAAGTCTGCTTTGTGCAGGGGCACCCAACGACAAATTTCGGTAGATATCTGTTCGGTGGAGAGTAATTCGCCTTGGGTTTTCGGCGTCGATTAAAGAGTGCACTTGGATTTTCGTAACTAAAACGTGGCCTCAAAATTTCGCAATTGGGAAATCATTGCCCCTAAGGTTTTCGGAAAGGTCGTTATGGCTGTTTTTGGCAGTCTAAAACGTCAGCTAGCATTTTCGGAAAGCAAATAGTTCCCTAGAAAGTTCGTGGAAAGTTCATTTCAGCTTGCATTTTCTCAAAGGAAGATTTTGTTCCCTAATGTTTTCGGGAAATTAAAATTTCAGCTAGGGAATCCGAACAGATGAACTTCTTCTAGCTAATGAAAAATATCACTTAAAACAGACTTCAAACACCATAAGGGACTAAAAAATGCCTTTCTACAGCTTTTGGGTGATTTGGCTCGTTGGGTGCCCCTGTTTGTGAAACCTGTAAATCGAAAGAAGAGGTTGTAAGAAAGACTCGACAGTGGAAATCAGTTTGTTCCTAATGAAGAAATCCCTGCCTTCGCGTACCACTCAGTGCAAATCATCCCAACGGCTGTAGACTTTCTGTTTGAGCGCTTCTGGAAATCCACCTTGAAACCTTACAGATTCGAATGTTAATTTTTACTGTGCTTTTATATCCTTAATCGTCGTTTTAATATTTCCAAACAACTTAACGGCGAAGCTTGCTTGTAAAAAACTTGGTCGGTTCAAGGAAATTCGTTTGCATTATTTTCACGTAGCATCATCGAACGCCTTTGCTTTTCAACCGAAAATGGAGTCTTATCTGAATAAAATTTTGTTTGGGATCAAGGGATGAACCAACTCATTCATGTTTTAGCAAGGAAATGCGGGTGTGGGCAGTAAAGCTGGTTGATAATAAACTTCACGGCCCGTTTTGCTGGGTGTAGACAAAACGTGGACCCCCCCTTCTGGACCCCCTTTCTGGACCCCCTTCTGGACCCCCTTCTGGACCCCTCGATTTTTCTGTTGGAAAATAATACTGATGATAAAAAAATAGTCTTCGCTTTGGATTTCAACTTCGGTCGGTTCGTTAATAATTACAGACAGTATTACAGTAATCGCGAACACTACCACAGCCAATCAAATGAAAAATGATCCTACAGTTGCCATTTTCATCCCGTGAAAGACTTGCTTTGAATTTCGCTGACTTTGCCTTGCTGATTTTTGTTGTTACCAAATACTTTAGAAATTTCTCACAAAGGCCAGTTGAAAGCCGAACAGCAATTTGTGGATTTAACTTCCATTTAACCTTTGCGAGAAAATTCTAAAAGTATTTGGTAACAAAAAAATCAGCAAGGTAAAGTCAGCAAAATTCAAAGCAAGTCTTTCACGGGATGAAAATGGCAACTGTGAGGATCAATCTTCATTTGATTGACTGTGGTAGTGTTCGCGATTACTATAATACTGTCTGTAATTATCAACGAGCCGACCGAAGTTGAAATCCAAAGCGAAGACTATTTTTTTTTATTATTTATTATTTTCCAACAGAAAAATCGAGGGCCAGAAAGGGGGTCCAGAAGGGGGGGTCCACGTTTTGTCTACACCCCGTTTTGCTGTGCTTGCTTTTTTTAAAACATTAAAGTAACAATTCAAATTTAACTATTACAGTGCAATGTTATACAATATTAGGCAGTGTAATCCATCTAAAGCAACTGAAAATCCAAGCATTATTTATACTTTATGTCAAAGGTTACAATGAACCATGCAGGTCCCGTGATTTTCGTGCAGATCAACAACATTTTAAGCTGGTTTTCAAGCTAAATTACAGGTAAATTAGCTCCGATACGCACCAGACTTCGTAACGCCACTGCATTAACAAGTAAAATTGTATCAAAATTTCTCTTAAAATTAAGAATTATTTGTGATGTAGAACACAGAAATAAGTCAATCAAATGTCGGCTTCGGCTCAACATACCTTTTCCCAGGCTCTTGAAGGAAAAATAACGTGCTCTAGTAAAACATAAATGCTTTTGTGACATGAGATCCTGATGGCTTGATCAGTGAAATTGAGGCGTGAATAATAGATCGGGTTCCACGGTTATTGGCGGCATATTAACTGGGGGCAAACGCGGCTAAAATTACAGTAAATGTATGGGATTTTGACCGACTGTGAACCGCTGTAACGCCGCTAAAAAGAGGCGGATATCCAACATTTGCCACTACTGTTAACGGTTTTATTGATATCGTTCATTCAACAGAAAATAAGGCCATTAACGAAGGAACGACATGTCAGGCTGACATGCGGCTTCTAAATTCGCGGTAATTTGCATAATTTTGATTAGAGAGGTTTGTGTGAAATCTTAGAAATTCGTTTATGGCCGTTGCAGCCTGAATCTGTTCTTTATACTTCATGAAAAAAATCTCAGTACAAATGTCTTTGGAAAGACATTTTCGCTGCGGAAATCCGCCTCTTTGAAGCGGTATTACAGCGGTTTAAAGTCGGTCAAAATCCCATACATTTACTGTAATTTTAGCCGCGTTTGCCCCCCAGTTAATATGGCGCTAATAACCGTGGAACCATCTATTGCAGACTGTGCCTCAAACTTGTGCGTTTTTCAACGATCGAACCAACAAGTTTACCAATCGAATCAGTATGTTCACTTTTCATTTGTTTGCTTTGGTTTGGCGTGTACTTTCACGTATCCTTAGCCTGTGATTGGCAGCAACAGGATTGCGTTTCGCGTTATCGTTTTCCCTTCGTGCTTGCGTTACTCTACCGTGAGTTTTGATTACACTCTTTATATATATATATATATATATAGATATATATATATATATATATATATATATATATATATAAAGAAACTGTAAACTTCTGTGTCGAATGATGATACTAAAAACAATGAAAACCCAAAGTCTTCTGTTACTTTGCTTTAGCGCACAGAAGACTTTGGGTTTTCATTGTTTTTAGTGTGTATATATATATATATATTTTTTTTTTTTTTTTTTTTATCGAGGCTGAAATTGCGAGATTTTAAGAATATTTTTAGAATAAATCTGAGGCTGAAATTGTGAAAAGAAAATAATTTCGTGCGTTGAAAATCTGTAAATACCATATAATGATATGTTTTTACTTAACTTTTTACTTTAACTAGCTAGCAATAGCCAAATGTTCAATGATGAGCGGTGCATGTAATGTATTTGTGCAGTACAAAATAGCAAACACTTAACTTGTAATGGGATACCCCAATACGTCCTTAAACGGAAATGTCATAAGCTATAATTAAGAATATTACAAGAATATTTTCAGCCTAAAATAGACCGAAAAATAGGAAAATTCAGCCTGGGCCGGAAAAACAATATTCTTATAAAAAAAAAAGTGTGTAAACATTCTGACCCTTGGCAACCATAAGTCGAGAATCACATCCCACGGCAACGCCTCTAGGCGTCTTGTTAAAGCCAGATGCTTAGTAGTTCGACGGCGCTCTCATAGGGGGTGTTTACATGATACCGGGGCGACTTTCGCCCCGGCGTGAGTTCACTCCGGTTTCCTATTAGCTTGCAGCTCTGTATTCGTTTACATGATACCATCGCGAGATTTTGCACCGGAATGAAAATTCTCGCTCCGGTGCAGGAACCGGGGTGAACTCGCGCCGGTGCGACATGACATTTTTCGGTGGTATCATGTAAACGAATACAGAGCTGCGAGAGGGAATCGGAGTGAACTCGCACCGGGGAAAAAGTCGCCCCGGTATGAAACTCGCCCCGGTACGAGTTTTCTCATGTAAACAGCCCATAGATACGTTTTCGCCGGTTCATGAACCATTAATGTGCATTCATTGTAATTGTAAAATACCAATATAATATCACAAAAAGAGCTCTTCCTCCGGCAGTGTATGCAAAGGCAAATCCTAACGACCAAGTGAACCCGACGCACACTGCCTCCTTTGAAAACCGCTCTGTTGCTGACGAAGGGTGCGCAATAAGTTTCGTAAGTAATACCATTGTTCCGCAACTCACGCTTGCGTCCGAGGCTGATTTCAACCAGGTGGAGGATTACGAAAGCGATTCCGATCATACTGATGTTGATTCAGCAAATTTTGACTCAGAGGAACTGGTCACTGGTAAACCTGTGATAACAAGGTCTGGAAGACAAGTCAAAGCGTGGATACGATTTGATGTTTAGGCGGTCACAAAACGATAAGCCACGTCATTAAGGTGAATTGAAGAACTGTTACCCATGCAGAATGGATGTTATTTCAAATGTTTCATTCGGCACAGTTATCATTAAGCTTTAAAAAATACGAGTAAATATACTTTCTTGTTTTATTTGTTTTGTTTTCGTCAAAGTACCGCAGTGTACATGTACTACGAATGAAGTTATAGACCAGAAATAGTTTACCGTGGTAGTATATTACCACAGTTTTCTACCACTTTACAACAATGAAAATTAATTTTTAACTTTTTAAACAATGGTAATTAATTTTTAACAGGTTCGTTAACCAAAACGGAAAAAAATTAACTGTTAGCAGTAAAAAAGCCAAAATATTAACCGTTAGCCCTAGAAGACACTACCCCATCGAGACCCTCCTGAAACACAGTGAAACAGATTAGAATCGGCGCCTCAAATTAACCCGAACCGTCCGCGCTTTCTCATGATATATGGATCCACCACTAACCAGGACTAGCTGCTAAAAGATTATCAACTTATTTTTAAAGTATCAGTTCCAAATCAATCAATCAATCAATCAATCAATCAATCAAATCGAATACTTTATCAGCGTTTCAAAGTAGCTGGGGAAATAACCCCCTACTAATTGGGGACACTCAACAATATAATTACAAATCCACTTACTTACTAATAAATGATCAAAAGCCTAATAACTATTAACTGAAAAAACCTTAGTTACGAAATTTAAAACCTAGTCGGAAAATTTCATTCTGATATGATTTACAAAGAATACAGTTTGAGCAGTTGTCATCTCCTACCATGGTAATTAAATGACATTTATGAATGCGATGTTTAATATTCCTCAGTGATGGTAGGGTCATAACTTCGCCTGCTAGCCTATTCCACAAAGCGCTAGACCCCGAAATACTGTTTCTTGCCGGGAACTAAAGGTCCATCCTCTCAGTTCTGTAAAGCGTATTCCTAGGATTCTCCTTACGTGTATGCGGTCTAAACGCAATAGTTGAGCGAGGTTCAACTTTTACGTGTTACGTGCGACCCAGTTTCATACATGTACATCATTTCTATTTTATTTACGCATGTAAAACCAGTTACGGTTTACGTCCGTAAGCATCTTAAAATTGTGCGACAGTGGAAATTTTAAAAATCCACCTTAAGGTAATTCCTCTACAATAAAAGTGATAATAGATTTTTGTTAAAAATTTGTCCACTGAATATTTACCATAAGAGAACGTAAATTTTGAAATAAAGAAGGGGAGGGGATGACCATGTTCATTTAGGAGCTGTGAGGCATTGGAAATGCCCCATTTTTGCATATTTAATGCTTACTGTAAGAACTCATTTCAGGATATTGTAAAAATTTTATGAGCCCAAACTCACGAGAACACGCATTAAACTACAGTCCATACATTATGTTGGACACAAATAAACTTTTTAAGCTTTATTTAGACAAAAATCTGAATCCTTGATTTAAAATTTGAACTAAATTTCTTGACATTTTTACTAAACTACAAATAGAAAAGACCACAGTGTATCTGCTCTTTCCTTATTTATTCAATTTTTAGCAATAGAAATCAGATCAGTCTTTTCTCGCGTAAAACGTATGGTTAGTTGATTACAATGACTGGAAAAAAAGGTGGGGTGCCCGTGCTCGTTGGTGAGCTATAGCCATTTTTCAACTGATAGAGTTCAATTTCAAGGCAAATACGCCATGTTTTCAATGTGTTCGTGCACGAGCGCGCGTTAATTAAGTGCAGTAAGGGCTGGTTCACAATTAGCACTAGCGACGGAATCGGAAGCGGAGTCGGAATCGGAAGCGCAAGGAGCGTTACGATCCAGTGTAAATCAAAAAGTGGAATCGGAAGCGGAGTCGGAAGCTCGACGGATTCGGAGTCAGAAGGATCAGAAGAGTTTCTTTTTTTTTCCGATGTCACACAATAAGCAATTCCTTGCGTACATTGCGAGAGTGAACTGATACTAAATGCTAATGAGAATAAAATACTATAAACAAGAGTAAAGAAATGGAACATGTCAAATCGTTGACAGAATTGACAGTGGGCGATCATACTCCACCATGTGCAGATAAACTTGCGTGGGAAAATCGCCCGAAATCCTGATCTCGAACAAATCTTATACTCTATGGCGTTTAAATTGCCCTCCCTGAAAGGGAGGGTCAATTCAGAGAGAGCTCTGGTTTCTCATGGTTGGCCACTATTCGACTGGATCCAGTTGCAAGATAAGGAGGAGGCAATAGGTCGTGGGTCTTTTGGTCAAGTTCGAGATCAGGATTTCGGGTGATTTCCCCACGCAAGTTTATCTGCACATGGTGGAGTATGATTGCTCGCTGTCAATTATGTCAAGCGATTTGACATGTTCCATAACGTGCTCTTGTTTATAGTATTTTATTCCGTTTCATTAAAATGTACGCAAGGAATTGCTTATTGTGTGTAATCTTCATCCTTTGTGGGGATACACAATCGATACCTGCGACATTATCTAACAAAACAATAATGTTACGCAATACCCATCGTTTTCCCAAGCCCCGTATTTATAGTTATTTGTTTCTTTATATTTACCGTTCCGGGTTTTAGGATTTGGGGTGATTTTCCGCCGCTTTGAAATTTCACCTGCATGTGGCAGGGCGGCGTGTGTTCGCAAGCTGTCGATACTGCTGCGTGATTGACATGTTCCATATAACGTGTTTTTGTGTACCATATCATTTTAATCTCCGTGTAAATGTACGCAAGCCTTGCGTACATTTGGGCTTTATATATCTGGCTGTTTTTATCCTTTGTCGGGATAGTTCCGTGACACGAACACCGATGGGAAGTCACCTATCTCAGTGAGACAACCGCACAAATATTACACATTACCAGTATTCCCTAACCTTGAATTTATATTTCATTTACTCAGTTATATTTCAGTGGTTCCGGATTTTAGGATTTGGGGGTATTTTCCGTCGTTCCTGGTTTTAGGATTTGGGGGTATTTTCCGTCGTTCCGGCTCTTGGGATTTGGGGTGCTTTGCCGCCGTTCCGTCGTTCCGCTATTCCACCGTTCCTGCTTTTAGGGTCGCCCCGAGCGCTCCCCGACAAAACCGCCAGCTAAGCAGGCTAATTAGGGTGCGTTTCTTTGGGAAAATCCAAATCCGGATTCTTGAATCCAAAAACGGATTTTTCGTTTCTTTACTAAAATCCTAAAATGGATTATGAATCTAAAGAATCCACCCTCCGAGTGGATACATTAGATCAAATCTAAATCCGGATTTTTAGGATTCATGATCCGTGCGTTTCTTTGGGGAACGGATACAAAAAGAAGTACGTTTGGCAAGCGGTCGTCTTGTAAAACTCAGCCAAATCCTCGTCATTTTGTTAGCTTGGTCATGGCGAACGATCAAGGTGAGTTTTTTTCGTGAAATTGAACCGAAATTATCCTACCTGCTCGTATTTTCATATTTTTTCTATGCATGTTCGGGTTGTCACGGCTAATGAAAAAATCCATTTTCGGATTTTTCGTTTCTTTTGTGGTAACGAATCCGCATGATCTCGGATCAAAAATCCAATCTTGGATTCTCCCAAAGAAACGCACCCTTAAGAGTCTGTTGCGGCCATTAGCGCGCCCAGTTTGTGTTTATAACATAAAAAAAAGCGCGCGCTCTGATTGGTCAATTAACCATTTACTCAAATGAAGAATGATCCTCGCAGTTGTGGACGCAATTTATGCAACAGTGCGAAAAGAAGCCTGAAAAAAATTCAGGACTTCAACGGGGTTTGGACCCGTGACCTCGCGATTACCGGTGCGATGCTCTAACCAACTGAGCTATGAAGCCACTGACGTTGGGAGCAGGTCAGTTTTTTTCAGGCTTCTTTTCGCAATTGCATAAATTGCGTCCACAACAGCGAGGATCATTCTTCATTTGATTTCATTTCTGCAGTTCATATATGATTCATTTCATGTATCATTCATAACCATTTACTATTTGCCCGTGGGTGAACGCTGATGATGATAGCTGACGTGTGCGCTGTTTATAAACTCAAATTTCGCTTTTTTGGGCGAGATTTTACAAAATTTGTATCGTTCCAATCGTCATAGTGTCTACCGAAGTATTAAGCCGTTGCAATTTTTGTGAATGAAGTTTCGCGCGCCTGTTTTTCATGGCCATGTAAGTTAGTGCAATAAAATGGGACTGCTTTCTCTACGATGTTCATGTTATGTTATAAAACAAATGGTAAACGGATCGGCGTGCCCTATTGAGTTATGTGAGTTATGGATGCACTTGGGAGGTATGCTAAGCACTCAAGAAGCTAGAGTCGCTTTACGCCTCGAGAGCTCGTGCTTAGCAACCTCCCGCGTGCATCCATACATGTAGCTCAATAGTGCACGCCGATTCGTTTACCATTTGTTAATTTGTGCAGAGTCAACATATTTTAACAGGAGGCACGAACATTATATGGCCGCGCTTGGTTACAGGAAGATGTAAGTAAGCTTTTTCTACTTGAGAGGAGGCCAGAAATTGAAAGCATGACCACAGACAGTTTTGCTTAAGTTTTAAAGGGGCAGTGTCACGCTATTGTACCACCACTTTAAAAAGCTTAAAACTGCCAATGCATCAGTGGAAACCTTAAAATAATGGTCTAGTTTTGTTGCCAAAGACTGCAGTACTGCATTGACACTATAAACTCCTGTATTCCATCAAAGATGACAAGGATGGAAATGGATTGCAATTTGAAAAAACTTGCCAGTTTTTTCAAAATTTCAAGCTATGCATTGAAAAATCACCCAAAAAATTATTATGGTTAGCTTTTCCTGCTAAAATTTCATTGGAATTCATCTTGCTGATTCTGTAGGAGCATTTCTTGCATGATAACAGGTAAAAGGCAGTAATTTTGGCAGAATTGAACCAAAAACAGCAAAAATCCCGGTGACAGTGCTCCTTTAAGCTTAATGTATCGAGCGTCTGAGCTATAAAGTATTCAACATAGAGCTTAGCATTACTTAGTAAGTTTAAACGAAAATAGAATACTCGGGCTGTGTTTCATGTGCGCTGGGCGTCGGAGAGTAAAACTTTTTGCAATAGTGAAAACCAGCGTGGAACATCTGGAAGCAGGAGCTTTCGAGCCTAAAGTAAGCATCAAGGGTCATTTCTTTTTCTGGTTTTAAGCGACCTTCACACGACAAACAAATGTTGGCCAACTCAGGTTGGTGCGTGTGAACGACGCAATAACAACATGTTGGCAAACTGTTGTCGACGAATCTGACGAATAGAACTTGCCTCTATTCTCGCCAACTTTTTTACGTGTTGGCAAGTTACTCACATTTGACGTGTGAACGTGTGTTGTTCAATGCGAGTTGGCCAACATTTGTTTGTCGTGTGAAGGCCGCTTAAGAGGGCGCGTGAAAATGCTGAAACCCAGCTCGGTCGCCTAAGCCTCACCACACCTTTGATGGCTTTCGGTCTCGGCTATCCAGAAACTGTACTCCTAACAGTCCGTGAGATCACAGTGGCTCTTTATAATGATGGGCCCCGCTTTGTAAGCTATAAGGACTTAAGCTTTGCCGCATCCCCCCCCAAAAAAAGGATCAGAGAAAGGGAACTATCGCTCAAATTTAAATTCACAGTTATAATTTTGAGTGCTTTACTTTAGTTTGACTAACACTGCTTAATGCTACAATGAACTCGATTTTGTCATTTTGCAGTCTTTCACAAATAAGTAAGCTTATTAGCAAGTACAAACGACCAAAGGTGATCTGACACGCCGTCTTCTTCTTGCTCTCTTCGCGCTTGCTGCAATTAACTGTAAATGGTTTCAATACAACTTTTCCTCTTCACACTGCATTTCGAACCAAAAAACATAAAAGTACAACATAGGTAGCTTAATATGATGAGTTAGTCATACCAGTAAGTCTTATTTGATCTCTTTGTCTTTTTTTATGGTAAGAATTGAAGTGATCGAGGGATAAAAGTGTAAGTTTAAATTACGCAAGCATCCACTCTTGACTTTCACTTTCGTTTTCGTCCCACGCTTTAGATTATGGTACCTTCGCTTATTTGTTTGCTTTGCCGCCGTAAGCAGAGTATCTAGAGTTGGCTTTGGAAGGGAAAACGTATGATTCTGTTCCTAAGACTCATTTTTTACGTTTAACAGGCGTTTGTACCATACAGTTTTGAGGTTAGAATAGCCCTTGCGTTGATTCTTCGCCATATTCCATTTTTGTCGTCGATACAATCATTTACATGCTTCCAAAGGTCTGTTGTTTACTTAGGCTGATGTTTCTTGGACACTTAACCAGCAGCTGTGTAATCCTTTAACTCTTGCTGCTATTTACAAATCTCTTCTAAGAATTTGTGCACATGCATACATGTATATACCATGTCGTTTCTTCTTGGGTTTTACATTATGTTGTGATAGGCAAATCGTGTCTTGACATACAGGTCTCTGGAGCTTCATACTGGACATTCTAATGCAGCACAACTTAGTGAAGATGGATATATCTCCTAATTTCTGTGCCCACCAAATTGCCATAAGCCAGTGAGTGAGAGACCTTCAGAGGTGTGCGAATATTTATACTTTTGTTGTAGCATTTGCTGCCTCGTCTGCAAGTGCCCAAAATAATTTCCAGTGTCATGTGATTTGCGCGGGACTTAGACCAATAGCATGATACTTCCTTTTGGACTGCGCAAGTTGGACACATAGACAGCACACACATGTTCATTGTACTGTATGCTTTCCTAATACAGTATGCATCATGCCATAATAATATTCTTTCGAGTTCCTTTTTTTTTTCTGTTTCTTGGAATTGTAATTGATCAATAGACATAAGATCCTGGAAGAGGTGTATAATTTTTTTGTTAACATTAATTTTTTTGTCATCATTACAAATTTAACTTGGTGGAAAAAGAATTGCTTCTAACTATTCTAGACACAGATGACCTTGGAGGTGAACAATATGTGAATATTCTGTACAGGGTACATATCATCCCAGGCATGGTGAATGAGGTCCAAGGATATTTATTGTCTTGAACAAGAAGGCTTCACTTATGTACCAGTATATTGAGAATGAAGAACTTTGAGTTTCTTAGTCTCAAATGTTTAGCCAAGACATTTGATTGTAGAGAGTATTTTTTCAATAATATTAGACCTATCCATGGTTTTTCAACCTTTGATATTGCCCATGTAATGGAAATCTGTTGATGCTGTTGGAAAGAGCACCATAAAATTAGTAAAATAGCCACATCTGTGAGTCGCAGCTTTTGAAATTGCAAAGTTATAGCTTTGCAAATCGGGAATTTTACAGATGTTGGTATGCTGGGGGCACAAACTTGCCCCTTGTATACAAAAGTCTGTTGAACCATATTTTTACTATTCTGCAAATGTGACTGTAAAACCAGGACATTAATTTTTTACCACTTTAAGGTGCTCTCTCTAGCTGTGTTGATAGATTTTTACCACCTGGTCAAAATCAAAAGATGATAAAAACAGTGGAAGGATCCATTGTGCATATTAAATTGGTTTATGTGGTTTTTGTGGGGTCAAATGTCATGTGAATTAAACCATCACAAACTAATCATAGTCATCCTTGTGTCTTCAAGTGAATTAGCTATGTTCAGTCTTTGCGTCCCATTGGAAAGGAATAGATTCAATTTGTGGAGTAATGGTTGTGCTTTGCTTTAAGGTTACTTTCACTTTGTACTTCATATCCACTGGCCTCATGATTGTTTCAACTATGCAAACATGTTTTTGCACATAAATGTTATCAAATAGCTTAAAACTACTAAAGGGCAGCTTTCTTTCATCATTAAAGAAGGCATGGTAGGGGGCCTGAATAATTAGCATGCTTGGTAAACCAAAAAAGAGCATTGAAGTATTCATTTTCTAAGAAGGTTTAGTAAGGTTGAAGAACTTGAATTTGAACTACTGTTTTATCAAATGTTTTACATTTTTGGCCTACTCTTCAGGATTGTAAAGGAGGCAGTTGACATGTATGTCACAACTTGTATGCACATTAAAGTTGTGCTTCATAACACAATAAATATCATTGGAATGTGCTTACAAAGCATGTTTTTCCTTGATTGCTGCTGTTTGCTTTCATTATATCATTAACAAAGACGTTTTAATTTTTTTGTGATTAGTGGCAGTGAAAAGAATGATGCTATTTACAAACTGAAGTGTTTTACAGGGTTGAAACTGTTATGCTTTGTTGGTTACTGCTTTTAATCAAAAGTCAAATTCAAAGGACCATACTAGGAATTGACCACTGTTTCTGGTGGAGGTCATTTACATTGCAAATGTCATGGTCCCACAGGTGTTAATACAGACTGTAATTATCTCCTTTGTTTCTTGATGCAAAGATTTTACCACTGAACTTTGTCTGCTATCAACTACTTTCTGAAACGATGCACGATATAAGTAATCATCTTTTACCCCAAAACATTCGAGACTTGTTTCTTCCCACTTCTTGTGTTCATTCATACAATACTAGATCCTCAACATCCCATAATTTTTATATAAAAAAATCAAATCTAGAGATTCAAAAATGTGCATTCTTGAGAATTGGTGCGAAATTGTGGAATGCGATACCAACCAATTTTCATAATCTGCCTAAAGATAGATTTAAAAAGAGAATTCGTGCATTATTGAAATTTTACAGTCTGATGACTCGTATTATGGTCTAGAAGAAATCATGTGCAAGGTAAACAAATGCAGCTCTTATCTATAACGTGCTGTTTCAATGCCTGTGGATGGTAACCCAATAATGCCACAAGATGGTAGCGCGTCCCTTCATCTTCGATTTTTGCTTTAAGTGCATATGAAGTGAAAATTGTCACTAGCCTGTTCGAAAGAGCTTTGAAAATGATGAAGAACGGCGTTTATTTTATTGTGATAGCACTCTTGGTTGCCGAGTTATTCAAGGTTTTTCATTTATGCAAATTAGAGGACTTGTGATGTCACAAGGTGGACATAATTATAATGAAGTAAAATCACAAAATATGGAATATCTGTGCAAATACTAAGTGTACAGGGTTGAAATTTTGCAGGGTTGATTTGCTGCCAGAACTACACATTATGATAGTGGTTATGACGTCACCATAGCAACATACTTGTTACCAGACCTCTACCTTCCCAAACGAGAAATGCCTTATTTATTGCTCCAGAGTCTAACACACTTTCTTATACTTCTGCTGTGTAATGTCCATATTTGCTCACACCCACTGAATGAATGTCAAGAGCAAACAGCAATTCTTGGCGAGGGAAACTCTGATTTTATCCTTTGGAAACGTAGAGATCTGGTAACAAGTATGTTGCCAGGGTGACATCATCACCACTATCACAATATGTAGTTCTGACAGGACATCAACCCTGAAAAATTTCAACCCTGTAGACTCAGTATTTGCACAGCTATTCCATATTTTGTGATTTTACTTCATTTTGTGTCCACCTTGTGACGTCACAAGTCCTCTAATTTGCATAAATGAAAAACCTTGAATAACTTGGCAACCAAGAGTGCTATCACAATAAAATAAACGCCATTCTCCATCATTTTGAAAGCTCTTTCGAACAAGCTAATGAGAAATTTCACTTCATATGCACTTTAATCAGCTCTTTATTCAGATTTTTTATTCTCTCCTTTTTTTTTCTCTTTTCTCAACGTTGTTCTCATTTTAATTTCAACTTTATTTCCTTATAAACATATTCCTTTAAGCAGTCCTTTATCTTTCCTTATCTCCTGGCCTGCCTAGATTAGCGTTGCTACCTGCGGGTCAGGTAACTCTTTATTTAACTGATAGTAAAGCAATAAAAATCAACTCAACTCAACTCAATCTCTCATTTCACAAAAAATTAATCATCTTGGCCATTAGTCTTATTTTTGTTTGACGTTGACTTACTGGATCCTTAATTATGAGACCCAGACATTTGTCTGAGATAAGTGAGATTACTGCATGCCCATATTGATGACATTTCATTCTCAAAATGCACACAAAGGATCTCTTTCATGTGTTTTTACACTGACTTTTCTTGAACAGTGGAAGTTCTTAATGTGCAGTGTCTGGTGTGGAACCATTAAGGAACTGTTTTCTTAGTCAAATCTTTGTGCATACTTGTGCTTCCATTTACCCATGAAATACAACTGTGCCATAGGGTACCTAGAATATTTTCAAGGACTTTATACTGTCATGGTTGAGTGGACTTAAGATTACAACCTAAACCGTAAATGATTCGTACAAAGTTCAAAAGCGCTAGAGAATACCAATGCATTCCTTTTGCTCCAAGTCTAGTCTAGGTTCTAATCTACCTTTGACAGGACACAATTTATTGTGAAAAACTAAATAAAAAAGAAATTCTCCAAGAATTTGGAAGTGGCCTTTTTGACCATCCGAGTCAGATTAATGCATAGGATGTAGTTGAAGTTGATCATACCATAATTCAATTTTTGTTGAAGGTGCCTTTCAGTTAGCATGACAGACGATTCAGACAGACTCGAACATGAAAGCTTGTCAAACTGTGTCAAAATACCACATGAATAATCCTCGGATTTGTTTCAAAGTGGAGGATTTGGTATAAACCGGCATCTTATATCCATTGACCAGCTTCTCGACGATGACCGATATCTCCTCCACTGCAAAGCTATGCTAGCTCCAACTACAAATAATGTCACACAATCAAAACAACTGCCTTGTTGATTTCATTCAGTACTGCACCATCACCTTTCTCATACCCAGACTGCTACTCAGTCAACACTTATTTATCGTCAAAAGAAACTTGTTTCCTGTAATATAAGATTCCATTGGAGGAATTCAATTCAGACTAAACATTTTTTTAAAAAGGCTTTCGCGATTCCTGACTCCGACCCCTAAATAAACATTTTTGTTCCTGAAGGAGCCTTCCAATTTGCGCGAATTATTCAGCTGGGAACTGAATTCTTGTCACGACACATCGCATCGTATTCTATGGCCAGCGATTCAATTCTGACAAAACATTTCTCATGCTTCGTGACTCTGAGCCCTTTAACACTTCTATCGAAAAGGCCTTTTTAAAGACAATGCGTGACCAGCCCAATGACGTTAATCCCCACAAAATTCTCTATTTAACAAAACAGATGTCTTAGTGGTGCAGTTGGTTGAGGAGCTAAATATGAGGGTTGTAATCTGAAGGTTGCGAGTTCAAATCCCAGCACCAGTGTTGGAAAACTAATTTATTTACTTATGTCATTGTTTCTTTCTCTGACTGAGTGGAGCACGGGTCTCTCGGCGGACACCATGACAGAAAAAAACTAGATTGAATGAATTGAATAAATGGCCCATTTTACGGACTAATCATTTTTGTGGCTACTACCTTCTGGGAAGGCATAGCTGTTGTGGTACAATTTTACCCTTGGTTCAATATTCATTTTCCTTTGTTTTGTACTCATTATCATCATCAGTAGTGAGAGCGCTCAGCTCCTACCAGTGTGGCCCGGGTTCAATTCCCAGATGATGCCATAAGTGGGCTGAGTTTGTGTTTGTTCTTGACCCTGCTCCGAGGGTTTTTCTCTGGGTACTCCGGCTTTCCTCCCTCAGCAAAAACCAGCATACAGCTTATTCAAGCTGGCCGTAAGCTGTGCTCCAAGGTCATACATGAACCACATAGCGGCTGCCAGTTGCGCCTTGTACTGTATATGCTTTCGGTTCAACCTTGTTTAGCTGTGTCCTTGCTGTACTTTGCGATGACAATTAGCTGGACCGTTATCATCATCATCACATTACTATACACAAGAACAAAGAAAATAAAAATTGAACCAAGGATAAAATTGAACTGCAACTTAGCCACTTTGTCATGGTGTTGTAAGTGAGTAAGTCCGTAAATTTTCAACGGAAATTCAAATCTGCTCACGATTTTCAAAATGGTGGACTATTGTGTTGGCACAATCAGGGTTATCCCTTCATAAAACAAAAATATTCAACTTTTGAACGGATAGGTCATCCATTCAGAGAAAATTCTCACCTGTTTAAATTGCTGGAGTTATCTTCTTACAAATGATATTTCGCCCTTTTGAACTGTCACGCTGTCAATCTTATGCAGTCCTGTGCAGTCAAACATTTTCAACCAGTTGAACAGATGAGTTTCGTTGCAGTGTAGCTTAATGGTATGGCGGTCATGTTGCACCATCCCTTTCTCTGGATCATCTTCAGAAAGTTCTTGTCCCAAGATGGTTATGTCTGCTTTTTGTGGTTAATAATAATCAAACCCAAAGGTTTTGCTAAAAAATCACAATGAATTGGCCAGTTTTGCTGTTAAGTACTGCATGACTCACTGGCAATGATTTGAACATCATGACTTCACCAAGATGTCACAAATATGATATGGAAAGTTGCTGCAGGAAATTGTATTTTGACTAGCAGTATGTATGTGATGTCAAGTGACATTAATTTTCTTCTTGCATCAGCTACATGTACTTGGAAAACTGTATTCATGTATTCGTGGTGGGATGGGATGGGAAAAAGCTTCCAAGTAATTTCAAAGGGGATCTTGAGTTGAGTAGTTGATATGGGTGACTATTTCCCAACAACAACAATGTAATTGGATGATTATGCATGTTAAAGTCAAAGAACATTTACTGAGTTTTTTAAACGTCAAACAGAAATCACATGATATTTGATATTCATTATGCAGATAATTAGACTAAATAGTGTTTGGACAGAGTTCATTTAAGTTGTTATAATCATTAATAAAATAAATGTACTTTAAAGTTTTGTAAATGACTTGTATTAATTTTTGTACTTGTTGATTTCATTGAATTACACATAGAGTACTTTTTCTTTGCAGGTAAACCTTGGCTGGTTATTTGCTGTTATGGATATGTTGTCTTCTGTCTTAAAGAAGTTTCAGAACATTATCCCATATTCCTTTAAAGGATTCATCAGTGAGAAATCCTTGGAAGGAGCATGCAACTTCCCAAACGTACCTTGTAACCAGTTTACATATGATACCAAAAAGAAAGGTGAGCACTTTGCTTCAATTGTACATCACTGTGAAAAGAAAATACTAAAACCTTGGAGCGACAGCCAAGATCAGTTCATTGTGCTAATTTACCATGCTGAAGAAGGGCTCATTAACAGTCCAATAAACGTTCTGTCTGTCTTAAGCACGTTTGCTTTTGAACGTGGTGACACAACTTGTCTGGAGGAAATACAGAGAATTGCAGTTGATTATCAAATCTGTCCCAATACTGGCCTTTTGATGAATAACCTTGGTGTTATGTTTGAAGAAAAGGGGTTGTATAACAAGAGTGATGAGTGCTTTAAGAAAGCAAAAAATTGCTTTGAATGTGAACAAGACCATCTCTCCAATGCAGTTGCCACATTGAACTTAGTAGCTCTTCACAAGACTTTTGGAGAGTACCGACAGGCAGGGATCCTCTGTAATAAGGCAGCTGACTTATGCCATGACATCTCCATGAGAACAACCAAAGATGTTAATCTACCAGCGAGGATTTTGAGAAGAGCTGCTGACTTTCTGGAAGAGTTTGAAAACAGTGACAAGCTTTGCAATATTCTGAGGATTGGGAAACAGTATGACATTTGTGGTGCCAGTGAAGCATGTGCAGCTTTTTCCACAAAATGGTCAATGAGCATTCAGTTTAAAGAACGAAATGGTGAAAACATTGAAGAAGAACTAACAGATTTTACCTCTTGTTTGTTTACACTGATGGATAAACAGGTTCCTGAGTTACTGAATACAGATTTCATGAGCACAGTTATGAGGGCAGCAAAGATTAACTATGACACTGGTCATTGTGAGGAAGCCAACAGGTTAGTTGAGAAGCTGAAAGCCACATTCTCATCAACCCGTAGTAGTAAGTACCCCTTATATGGCTTGATGCTGTTTCAAGTTGGTATTATCAAATTTGGTTCTGGAATGATTAGTGAAGCCAAGACTGCCTTGAAAGAGGCTGATAAGATTTTGGTGAAGTACTTTGGACAAAACCACCATGTCACTGCATCTTGCAAGACTTTAATGGGCTCTTGTGCTCAACAAGAGGGTAACAACAAAGATGCATCAAAGGACTTGAGAGAAGCCCTTACTGTTTTCAGAAACATACACCCTCAGCATCTTGAAGTAGCAGAAATCTGTTTGAAGTTTGCTGAGTTATATATTCAAGAGGGGAATGTTCAGCTTGCCAAAGACACCATGCAAGAGGCTATGAAGATTTTCACAAGAGCTTGTGGTGAAGCCTCCTTGAAGACAGCAACAGCATACATCAAAGCTGGAGTGATCTTACAGAAGGTTGTTGAATTTCAAAATGAAGCTGCTGACAGACTGAGAAAGGCCATGGATATCTACAGCAGCCTTGGATTAAGACCAGATCATCCATATGTCAAGTTTTGCCAACAGTTGCTTGGTAACGTACTGCTCTTGTCAGGGAAGAGTAAAGCAGCTGAACAGTGTTTGGTTGATGCACAAAAGCAGGTTCACTTACCTGATGAATACTACAACTTGAAGCCTCATTTTCATCATGTTTTACCTGCTGTCAACTTGTTTACTGGTCATAGTGCTGGATATTGTATAAGGCAGCATCCTTATCTCATTGTTGAAATTGTTTCCCTTGTCAATCTGGTGCAGCTGAAAAATGGCAATGATAGACGGAGTTATCTTGATGCCCTTGAAAGCTGTTTAGACAGGAATGAAACAGAGAGTCTGGAAATATGGGATTTGGTAGGCTGTAATGTTTCTGTTTCTCGCAGAGAATATTGTGGCACAGCTGTGTATGTTATTATTTCCTTGGATCCTGAACCAAATCACTCACAATTCATGGATGATGACAGTGATTCTAACAGAGTAACATTATCGTGTTCAAAGAATAAATCTTGTATTCTGTTTTGGAAAAGTTCCTGCAGTATTCAAGAGATGAAAGAGTCAAGAAATTTGGACTTTGCTATATGTGAAAGTGTTGGCACACTCTTTTTGCAACCCAAGTTCAGAAAGACATTTGACGAGAAGAGGGATTTCTACATGGAACTGGCAATACCAGTAGAACTTAGTAACACTTCTTCATTGTGTATCCAGATTGATTACATCCCCCTTTTAGTTGAGTTGAATTTAACAGAATCACCCCAAGAAATTGGAGCCTTTGATTACTTGACGTCCTGGACATCTTTTAGTACTGACCCTCTAGCACATGTCTCTACCTTTTGCTATAAATTTGACGATCAGCGCAGAGCTGAATTTGCTTTTGATCATTTCATCTGCAATTTAACTCAACATTTAGCTCTAGGAAAGGTGCAAGTGGTTGAGATCTCCAGTGAACCAAATTGTAAGAACACTGCCCTTTTCCCTTTTCAAGGAGATCACTTTTCCACCTTATCTGTCATTGTATATAGTGACCTGCCTGTACTTGAAGTTAAATGTCGCACTCGAAAGGAATCACAGTCAAATTGCATTTGTGATACAGTTCTGAATTCCCTGGACAAAGCTATGCAATCTTTGTGTGAACTAGTTAGAATGACCTTTGAGACATTTGTCCAGTTGCATTGTGAAGGTGTTGGTGCCAAAAGCATCAAAGAATCTTTGAGAAATAACTGCAGCTTTTATGTCAAACCATCCAGCCCCAGTCTGGCTTCAGCAACTGTGGAAGCATTGACCTGTGCAACTACTGGAGACCCAGAAGCAGAATTAGAGAAGAAACCATCTGCATGCATCCTACAGAGACAGGTGCGGTTTTGTTTTATATTGCTTGTTAATGGCACAGTTTTGAGAAAGCTTAACAGTCTTTTAGCCAGTAGTAAGTACACTGTAAGTAACTTTATTTAACCAGGGTAGCCCGTTCAGCTATGAGGCTGGTATTCATAGGGGCCCGGGGAAATAAGGAAATTATGTACAATTTAAAATGTTTTACGAGATTATCAATAATCATAGTTAACTGGGAGATTTCCTGTTGTCAGCAGGTGATCATGTTGCACATGCTCATTCAAGCCATTGCCATGCAGTTTTGCCCTCATGGCTTGCTTGCAGTTGCCTTGCTGCTTTTTTGCCTTTTTTTCGTCCCCTCCCAACCTGCCTCTTGGTTCTACGAGGCTTCTAGGTTCAGGTTTAGGGTAAATTCTTTAGTGATCTTTATTCTCCACTGAGAGATCAGTGTGACAGGTGCCAGGGGGAGGTGACCCATGGGAGGTTGCCATGGTAACCCCCTTTATTTGCATTTTGCCTACATTTATTTGCTTATTGCTCGCATTGCTCACAATTGGTACCTACCCTCCACTTTCATCATTGCTTATTGATAAGTTAATAATAGTTTAGAAACTAAAAAAACGAAACAGGAAAAAGATAGAATTTGAAAGAGATCTCATGCCTACACTGCACATGGTAAAATAATCAACATTGAAAGTAGAAATTCCCCTTCCCCAGTTTCAGCCCTGTTTCTTTGTTAAAAGTGCACGCGACTTCTGCAGTTCCTCAGTTTTGGATGAGATCTCCACGAAAAACTGCGATTATTTAGCTTTTCTACCGTGATTAGCCTCTTAAGGGCCAAGAAAGATGCATAGGTCCCTCACTGTTATCTTTGACTTGAAATCAAGGGAAATTTGATTGTTTTGGTACATGGGCAAATTTGATATGTACAGTGTACTTCTTACTTTTAATACAGTAAATCCTGGTTATAAACTGTTTCTTTAACAGAAGATGACCACCCCTTGGTCACCTAATTTTTTATTGCAGTTGAATGCCTTATGGTCAGAAGAAGCACTCAACAACATGAAATACAAACTGTGTTCATGGGAATGATTATTATGTTGTTCAACTTTTTTCTAAAATTTGTCAGGATCTAGGACTTAAGAAAGGAAAGTGTAACCACTATACTACTTCACTACCAAAACACTAACCAAGTTGGCAACCTTTACAGAAGTGATACATGTTTCCAGTTAATTTTTCTGTTTGTCATGGTACATGTATTCTGAATGTCTGTAGCGTGGACTGCTGTATATGCTTGCACAAGGTTAACCAACTGCCTCGCTTAAGTGGAAGGTGGGTGCCTAGGATACCCAGGGGCTTCCACTGTGGCCAGCCAGCCCCTAGATAGAATACTGCACCCTTGGCAGGCAAATCCCCGCAACCCAGCCATAAGCCCCCATTCCAGGCACCCATCACACTGATGAAACAGTGGAAGGATAAAAAATAAGGGATGGGAAGGGGCGGGGCGGCGGGGGGGGATGCTAAATGAACCACTCAACAGACCACTGCGCAAACACTTGATGAAGAACTCACAGATCGTAGCGGTGTACAAAGCTACCTCAAACCATGCGAGCCCGCACTGATGGGATTGTCCGCTGGATTCCCGCTGAGCTTGTGGGCCACTTGACCGCTAAGCTTGAGAACCGCTTAACCGCTAAGCTTGTGAACTGCATGACCACTAAGCTTGTGGACCTCTTAACTACTAAGCTTGTGAACCGCTAGACTGCTAAGCTTATGAACTGCTTGACCGCTAAGCTTGTGGACCGCTTGACTGCTAAGCTCGTGGTGGTTAACTTAGTTAAATTACATTTAACCAAATTAATTAACTATTCTTTGTTTTCAAAGGATGTGGAAGCTGTTCGTCCTGTAGACCATTCAGGTGTGGACATTTGTTTGCATCTACTTGATTACATATTGACTGAAAGAACAGTTGTACCAGACGCAGAGGCATTGGACAGTTATGCAGCACCTTTATCTACCATTTCCAGTTGTGACAGCAGCATTCAACATCACAGTCAATCAGATCACTCCTTCCTTTCTGCTTGCTCTGCATCCTCATTAAACTCACTGCCCACAAGTCCTTCCACATTCTCTGAAAGTGGTCCATTTGAACCAAATAAGACATGTTCAAGCACACAACCATCTACACTCAAACTGAAGGAAAAGAATTTGTGGTCACTTCCTGCTCAGAATAATGCAGAAGAATTCACCTGTATTAAACATGTGTCAGAGAGTTCATGCAGTGGTCTTCAGGTAAAGTTACCATTTCAGTCATCTGAAGGAGTTGCTTGGTCAAGTTCGGAGGAGGTTTTAACTACCCGAGAAAACATTCCTGATCTAAAACCAAATGAGTCTGAACAGAAGGAATGTGGTCATGAATTACAGTCTAAAACACACAAAGAAGGATGTCCAGGTAGTTGTGATCACAAACACGGTGTGCAAGGTCTCCATGCAACTGGTGATTTGGACTCTAAAGTTTGTACGGAGTCCCAGTCCACAAAATGTCTTGATATACACTCGGACCCAAACCAGCGATCATCTTCTCAGAGTCATTCAGAGTTATTGTCACCTACAGTTTCAGAGGACAGAAGTAAAGAAAATCTCAGAAATGAGTGTCTTGGAGACTCCCTGCCAAATTTAGAGGATGAGATTGTATCTATGCAGAATCAGAACCATGAGTTACGAGAGCAAATAAACAGGCTGGAGGAGCTGTTGAAGAAGAGTGAGGAAGAGAAAAAGCAACTTCAGTCAGAGCTGGGAAGATATCTTTTTCTTGAGGACAAACAAAGACGCAGTGAAAAATGTCAGTTGTTGTCCAGGGCATCTAGCAGTGATGAGCATAGGCTGGCTGCAGCTAGTGTTTCTCCTGTTGCGATAAGCACTGATAGAAAGCTTCTTGGTGGTGCAAGTCCTTCACAAGAGCCAAGTATGTTAACAGCATTAATTTATTACATGTTAGCAGTAGAGCTACATGCTATTGGTATAAACATGTTTCAACAAATAGCACAACCCTGTTGCACACAATACAGACCAGCACAACCTGCAATTCTTTGATTCACTGTGATGATGGGCTTATGCTCAAAAACACTAGCTTTTCAATGGTCACTTTTATCTCTTGTTAGACAAATGTAGAAAATGTCATGATTGTGACAGTTTTCAGAGGCAATACATGTATGGTGTAACTTTATTGGTACATTCTTAGGATTTACACCTGGTTCATCTTTTCTTAATAATTATGGTTTTATGTCCGTTCCAAAAATTCCTCATTCTTTTCAACAAGAACTTAGGCTTAATGTTTATCAAAACAAGAGGCTACAATTAGCCTAAACTCGTACCTGCAAAACTACATCATATATACCTAAGTTAGCAGGAAACAGGAGAAAAAGAAAAGTCTGTCTGTCCTCCTTTACATGGGATGTACTGCGCTTTCATGATGTTTGAGTCTATTTGTTTGTACCTTGTCAACATATATCCCTTTAAAACTTCTGAATTGCTTTATAGGTCAACCATTGATAACAATAGTAATATTGTAAAAAATAAAAACAAAACGAAACAAAACAGACAAAGTAATAAAAAGAGAAACAAAAAAAAAATTGTATATGTAGCTGCTACAGCAGTTTGAACCTGGCATTGTCTGGCATTGTCTGCATTACATTAACTTAGCATAGCTAATGAGGAGAATGTAGTTTATTTATTGCAAAATATCCAATCCAACACTGTTGACATAGACGGATTTAATTTCTGCTGAGCGTTTGAAAAAGAAAACGCTTATGAAACGGTTTAGGATTCAAGATATGGACAGTCAAACGGCCGAAATAACTCATCGAAGCATCTCTTGCAGAAATAAATTTAAAAGAATCAAAGGTTTGCTTTGAAAACATCTTTCAAGCTTCCGTGCAATTTCCCATGGCCTGTCACTAACGTGAGAGGTGCCAGGAATTGAACCCAGATCATCGGTATCAAAGGCGGCCTTCAAAATTACTCATGGAAGTAGCCTACGTGTAGTCGTACCCACCCCTGAGGAAAAACTGGAGGAGGGAACGTCTACGAAAACCTGACACGAATCGTGTTATGTGACGTCACTCTTTTGCATGAAAATATATAATGGTTTCTCATAGGTTAATCGCATTGATCAATACTTTCGAGAACACTGATTGGCCGAAACGGATCTCGCTCGTTGGTGAAGAAACTTGAAATATGGCGGTCGGAGTGTCGGAAGCCACACAAACTAAAGTGGAGTTTAACGCAGCTAGATATGAGGTTTGCGAGACTTTTGGATTACAGACATTCCATGAAGAGCAACAAAAGGCCATAGCTTTGTTTTTTTGATGGAAAGACTGTCCGTGTTTCATTGCCAACTGGCTATGGAAAAGTTGTTAAATTTCAGGCGATGCCAGCTAGTGATCGCATCGCTTCTTTGGAAGAAACCGTGTACTATTTTCACCGTGTTGCCTCTGACAACGCTCATGGAAGATCAGGTCCAACATTTGAATGATCTGGGACTGAAAACGATCGCGCTAGCCAAAGATTCGGAAGATCATATCATCGAACGAGTCATGACTGGTGAATATCAGCACGTGTATGAGTAACGAAACGGTAATGAAGGGACGTGCAGATTGTTCAAATTTACGCTTTCTGATAGCGGTTCCTTCGGCTGGAAAACAAGGCTAACTTTCTCCAAACTTGCTACGTAATTATTTCTAATAAATTTGTCTGCCAACAAATTTAAGCTGATAGTACGCTTATGTAAACGAAGAATTTGCGAGAGCGATGTTTACATCAAAGATTGTTTTCTTGCTTTTGACCAAAAATCGCTCGTTTTCATTACGCGGCCTTTGACTTTTGTCTAAGCGTGTAAACATACGCACTTCCGCAGAAAATATAATTTATTTACATAACTTGCATGAATTACTGTGACGTCACATAACACGATTGGTTTCAAGTTTTCGTAGAAGTTCCCTCCTCCCGTTTTTCCTCGGGGAGTGGGTACGGCTACACGTAGGCTATCATGGAAGCATCTCCTGTAGAAAAACAATAAAAAAGAACCGAAGGTTTGCGTTGAAAACATCTTTCACCAATTTCGATTTTCCATGCAATTTTCCCCGGAAGGTCACTCAACTGCACGCAAAGGTTACTCAAGTCACATGCTTGACACGTGAAGATCACTTAAACCCCTCTGTGCAGTTGTGCGTGTTGGACACATGCGCTGGGAAAATCGCAACCCCAAGACAAAAAAAAAAAAGGTGAAGAAAAAAAAAAACAGAGCTGAATCCTTGACTTGTTGCCTTTCAGGCACAAGTGGAAGGCACTCCCCGGAAGGTCACTCAACTGCACGCAAAGGTTACTCAAGTCACATGCTCGACACGTGAAGATGACTTAAACCCTTCTGTGCAGTTGTGCGTGTTGGACACATGCGCTGGGAAAATCGCAACCCCAAGACTAAAAAAAAAAGAACAGAGCCTAATCCTTGACTTGTCGCCTTTCAGGCACAAGTAAAATTCCACAAAATCCGTGTAAAACAACTGAGAAAACAATGAACAACTGAAGGAGGATCGAAATGGCACTAAACTTTGCAAGTGAACACTGCATGAAGTCTTCAACCCAAACCAATCAACAATTAATATTTCAAATGAGGTTACACTTGGGCTATGGTTGAATGATTACAATATTCAAATTAAATTTGAAAGTTTGAAACGAATACTGGGCAAAGTCCGTTCGCAGTTGATCAAAACTATTCTTAAACGAGAATCACTTCGTGAATTTTACCGGGCCACTTTTGCCTTGGCAACCCACGTTTACACTAGCATGCATAAGGGTCGTTTACATCAACAAGTTTGTCGCGGGACATGAAAATCTATTTTATCGCAAATATTCTTTAGAGAAAAAAACTTCTAATTACTAATGTGAAAAGAGAAAATGATATCTGCCTGAGTACTCATTTCGATAATAGAATTACGCCTCGGCTTTCATAGAAATCTTCCCTGCTAGCAGAGGTCTCTTCTGCCAGCGGGGCCGGAAATAAAAATCACGCCAGCCAAGGGCGCCTATGCTTTGTCGCATAAAAATTGGCATAAAATCTACATTAAATCAAAAGGCTGATTCTTAACGATATCCAAAAAAGTAAATTTAATTTTGTCATAGTTTACAATTTTTAAAAACGCGGTGACCCTGTGCTATTGAAGACGGTTTTTTGTCTTCAAATCACGCGCTCGAAAAGTGCAGGTAATCATGGCGCGTTGCGGGCCAAATCTACAAACTTCCAGAATCTTGTTTTTATTCCTAAAACGGACAAATTACTTCTTTGGCACTTAAAATGGAAAGGAAGAACATTAATCGATGTTTAGGTGGCCTCAGAATATGAGGGGTTATAACCGCCATAATGTCGGTTTCATTTTGTGGAGGTGTTTTCCATTCTGTTGTGGTGATTTTCATTTCAATTCAGTCATTTCGCCAAAGTCAATTGATCACAATTCAACTCATCCGAATTCAACTAATCGAATTCAATTTATCGGAATTCAATTCATCGGAATTCAACTCATCGGAATTCAACTGGTCGAAATTCAATTCACCGGAATTCAATTTATCGGAATTCAATTTATCGGAATTTTGTACCGACCCGTTTTTCGGTTAGATTGGGTATTAAATGTGCTGGCGAGGTACCTAGACGCTGATGGTACTGGAGATGGCGCACGTGTAATGCACCTTGTTCCTGGAGCAAGGGAAGTTTTTGCAATGGAAAATCAGGGCTCTGATATATTTCACGCTGAAAGTATTTTTATTGGACAGTGTGGAAGGCCAAAGTTAAATGTCCCTCGAGAGCAGCTACAATTCCTGTTGGAACGTCGGTTTAACATCCCACAAATAGCTGTAACATTCTGATGAGTTGAATTCCGATAAATTAAATTCCGGTGAATTGAATTTCGACCAATTGAATTCCGATGAATTGAATTCCGATGAATTGAATTCCGATAAATTGAATTCCGGTGAATTGAATTTCGACCAGTTGAATTCCGATGAATTGAATTCCGATAAATTGAATTCCGGTGAATTGAATTTCGACCAGTTGAATTCCGATGAGTTGAATTCCGATGAATTGAATTCCGATAAATTGAATTCGATTAGTTGAATTCGGATGAGTTGAATTGTGATCAATTGACTTTGGCGAAATGACTGAATTGAAATGAAAATCACCACAACAGAATGGAAAACACCTCCACAAAATGAAACCGACATTATGGCGGTTATAACCCCTCATATCAGAATGGAAGATCAAGGCGAACGGAGCCCTCTGAAACTTTTCTTGTGAATAATTTTTCCTTCCCTCAACCGCAACGAAAACGCTTTCAAGAGAGTTTTGAATACAGATAGCGGATTTAAAGCAGCTGCCTGGACTTTAGAAAACAAAAATGGTAATGTACATATTAGTTCGAAGTTGAATTCAGCTTTTAGCACGATAGGCAAAGCCACAGCCGATAAAATAACTGCAAAACTTGTGGGAAAAACTCATGCTTTCGCTTTTGCGTGAATAATTAATTCGAACACGTGTTCATGCAGCGAATCACGTCTGTGAAATTTTCGAACATTTTTTGTGCTTTTAGATAAGTTTTTTTGCCTCATCTTGAATGAAAATATATTGTTATTGAACTTCCTGTCACTTTTCTTTCATTGGTTGCCTTCATTTGAGAGTTTTAGTGCAATCTGGATTTGGATTTCTGTACATTGAAGACCGGCAACCTCCGTGATTTGTTTGTTTAGTATATTCGCTTCCCTCAAATATATTTTATTGAGTCTTGTTCACCTTCTATGGAACTCCTGGGGATAGAGCTAAGTTGGTACTAAATTCACACAGTTGAAAAACGATTTATCTCAAAATAATTGCCTTGTTTTTGTCGTCTTTTTGATGTACAACTTTCCTCTTTCTCTCGCTGCGCTGTAATATTTCGTTGGGCGACGAAAAAATTATCCGATTTCTTCTTTTTGAATTCGTTTTACGTGTGTTTTTCGCCGCGGACTTCGGTATAAGAATCGACGAAATGCTATTGAAGAGAAACGTTTTTAACATGCTACTCTTGTTCTTACGTTTTACAAGAGATTGATGTAAAGATAGTTTTGAAATATGTTCGCTTTGATACTCGATAAAAGGTTCACTCTCAAGTGCAGTGGTCGCTCCTAAATACGTCTTTCTAAATACCCCCTCTTAAGTTTTCGCTCATGAAGTAGTCTCTCGTAAAGATTGTGGAAGTTTTCGTTCCCTCCAAAAGTTATCATCTTTGTCTGGAATGCCTTCGATTGCCTCAAGTAAAGTTACTATGACAACAATTTTGTCACAGCGGAAAGCGGGGCCCTGGAAACGAGACATTGAAAAAACGAAAGGAACAAACAGCATTTTATGACCGGTTCCAGCCTTCGGCTGGCCCCGGTAATAATAGGTGGCATGTGTTGAATATTTTGACTGTAAGAAAAAACGCCCTCTTCATTGACCAATCAGCACTCAGTAATTTTGCCCTCTATGTTATTAGAAATATAATTAATGATCTATATTAATGTTATGATTTTCATTTGGCTGTGATGAAAGGTGGGGAGTAAAAACAGTAATCTTAATTTAAATTATTTTCTTGCAAGACTAATTGTTCAACTGGTGCATTGATTTATTTAGGCTTCACATTGCAAGCAAGACTTCTAGAGATTTCTAACTCCATAACAGCAGATGAATTGAAGCAGATGAAGTTCCTGTCAAAAGGAAAAGTCAGTGGCTTCAGGCTAGCAAGGATCAGAGAAGGCTTTGAACTGTTTGAAGAACTAGAAACTGATGGGAAGTATCCGTGGACCTTTATTGGGCAGCTTCTTGAAGGAATTATGCGCTTTGATCTTCTGGAGAAGCTTGAATTCTCGTTATCTGGCACTGTGAAAAGTGGTAAGAGACATGTACCCTGTAGTCTTATCTACGTGTAGGGTGGCCCCTTGGTGAAGTAATCTGAAATTTTTTCAATACAATAGAACCTTGATTTAGCAAACCTCTGTATAATAATAAAGTCCCAGGCTGTCCCCAGTCCCTTGCGACTTGTTGCAATCAAGGTTTCACTGTATGTTCACAGTGGAAATTAATCCCTGTTACTTTCTTACTATAATCTCCCTATTATGTGACCAAATATTTGTTGCAGTATTTTGACTAGCTTCATCATTGCTTCATTGCATTAACAGATCATCCCACTGAGGCAGGCATGATGGAGAAGACAAATGGATCACCTGAGAATGCTGGAAGTTCCCCAGAACCATTGTCAAGAATAGACAACAGGTGGGACATGGAAGCTGAGAGACAAGACAAAAAGACTAATACAGCTAGCCAGGCTTCACATGTTTCCTCAAAAAAATCCAACAGCACTCACTTGCTACATAGAGATGATGCAGAGTCAAAATCAGAGAAGAAAGGTTTTGATTACAGCTTGAATGGACTGGTTTCATCTTGTGGAAGTTCAGATGAGACTAGCAGTGGTACGTCTGCATTGAGTGCCACAGCAAGCAGTGAGAGTTCATCCTTTAAAAGTGACCTTAATGCTAGAGAGCAGTTTCCTGATTCTTCTGTTGACAGTTGCAAGTCAGATTCCAGTTTGAACACAACTGTAAGTTCATCCCATTCATTTGTCCAGCCTGGGCAGAGTGCACAAACCAGCTCTAACAGCACCTCCCAGGACTCTTCTGGCAGTGCCTCAAGATTGAGTTCAGTCACTTCTCATTCTGCTGCAGCAGCTAGTGAAATCTCAAGTAACAGTGGCCATACTACAACAAGTAGTGAAGAAGAGATAACATGCATGTCTCAGTTACTTGGTAATGAAGATGATGCGTCTGAAAGTGGAGATGTGGAGGGGGCAGGAGCATGTGCAGCTAGTAGTGAGGACAGAAAGAAGGGTTCTGTGGATTCCTGTGATGGGACAGTAAAACTGAACATTTCTGGCACATCTATGCTAGATTCTGAAGTAAATTCTATCGTTGACAATTCTGCTGGTAATCATTCCAGAGCTCTGAGTGGTTCAGGTGCAAGAAACAGGCCTCTGTTGCAACAAAGCTCACCTGATGTTCATGGTCAAATAGCACTAAGTGCATCAAGCAACTCTACTACAAACTGGGAACGTCAAGGTGCTCGACCAAAACAGGTTCGAATGCAACATCAACCACCAGAGTCAGTACCACTTGAAATTATCAGCCCTTTGTCTGATGGTTTAGCAGGCGACTTCTTAGCAAGGCACTCACAAGATAGAGCTCTTCATCAGAGTCTCTACAGAGATGGTGCAGACTTGTCCTTGTTCAATGATGCTCCCTTACAGGGTGCCTCATATGCTGATGGCAAGTTAAAGGCATCTGAATCCAACGCAGCCAGGGCATACTTTGGGGATTGCCAGGTTGCATCAAGGACCTATCCATATAGTAGATTAGGAAGTCTTTCACATGTACCAGGAAGTGGCTTACTGGGTGGCTGCTCCTATAACGATCACTTGAGCAGCAACAGTGGTCTTGCAACAGGACCTTTGCCAAGCCATTTAGTGGGCAATACTTTCACTTCTCACAGAAACTACCCATTAACCAGTAGTTCCAATATAGCAAATGGCCATTCATTTCAAAGCAGCTTTGTAAATAGTGCTAGTGGTTTTGCTGGAACAGAATATTTTAGTAGACAATCTTATTTACAGTATGATCAGCATTCAGACATGGGAATGTACCAGTTAGGGCCAAGGAATCAGCTTTGTTCAGGAATGGCTCAATGGAACGTTGCGGAAGGCCCAGCGGTTGGTGCTGTAGGTTTTCAAATGGCTGGGCACTCATTGTACAGTACGCAAAGACATAATGTTTTTGGTGAGACTACTGCATCAATAACCCCTGAGCAGGACATCAGGCAAACGTCTCGGCAAGCAAACGTTGCTCTACCAGATCAATCTAGCAGTTTCGCAAAGAGCAATCATGTGCCAAGTGCTTCCACAGGAAATACTGTTGACAGAGACATTAGAAATTCTGGTTTACCAGCTCCAGCTCCATGTTCTCTTCCTTCATGTAGCGGTGCTACTTCGGGGACAGTATCAACTACAACAAGTTTGCCTGCACCAGTTTGCACTAATACCAACGCATTGACGTTAGGTAATGATGATATTAGGTGTTTGATTGCTTCACGGGTAGCTGCTGATGGTGACGAAGAGAATGGTCTGGTACCACATAGCGGTAGTGCAAATGCTGATAATGTTTCCACATTAAATAGAGACTTTGGTGCTAATTCTGGCGAGGGCACAGACAATTCATTGCTTGCATTAGAACAACGTGTTGCAGAAGCTTGTGCCCTTGTTGAACGAGTGCTTAGGGAGAGGGAAGAACGTGAGCAGTTTGGAAGAGAAATAGAAAGAAAAGAACAGATGATCAGAGAGCAAAGAGAGAGAGAAAGAAGAGAGAGAGAAGAAAGGGAGATACAGGAAGCTGAAAGATGGCCACAGCAGCAAGAAGCAATTACGGCACGCTCTCAGTGGTTGTGCGAGCATTACCAGCGGCATTGTCGGGTTCGGTTTCCTTGTTGTGGACAATTCTATCCATGTCATCGATGTCACAATAACAGCAGGGCTTGTGATAATGAGGAGGCTAAGGCTTGCCATGCAACACATCTCCAGTGTAATCACTGTCAGCATGAACAGGAGGTGAACTTATTTTTGTTCTATAAGACCTACTGTAATTTGGGGTTTTAGCTGTGGTTTTGTGTACCAGAAACGTGTAGAAAATTAAGCCTCGTTTTTTATAAACAAGAGATGATATGTTTATGTAATAGGATGTGTCACATGGAAAGGCGAGTGTGATGGAATTAGAGGTGGTAACCTTTGTTGTTAGGCACAAAAGAAATCAATTGCCATTTAAACATACTTTTCATTTTGGCATAGAGAATCCCAAAGGCCCAATTAGTAGTGGGGTTCTTTAATGTGGTCTTTTAGATCATTCTACTAATTTTTTCATTAATTTGCTGTTGGGACCAATGTAGAATTTTGTCTGTGCTCTTTGTTCCTTAAATAATAATTATTAAAGGAACAAAGACTACTGACATTGTATGTGGTGCAACCTAACGGAATTCAACTTCTCTTTGGTCTTATGTGAGCAGCCAGTGTGTTAAAGACTGTACAAGGGGTCATGAACAAGCTTGCAGTGAGCTTCACTTATTTGCATCTCAGCCATTTTGCAGCTAATTGTAGACATTTTCCCATCCTAACTTTGTCAAGCCAAATGAAAACTGTCTATAATATACTGTAGCTGACCAAAACATTCAAGCAACTACTATTGCAATGAACTGTGAATTTTTAAGGAAAATCCTCTAATCGGTTATAAGTCCAATCTGGTTGCCATCTGCATCTGAAGCAATAAATGCCTTTCAAAGATTAAGATGTTTATTCTTTGGTGCATTCTTCACATGAAAGATATCAGTTGTGCTTCACTAGCATCAGGTTTTTGTTTTTTATTTTCCTTTCTTGGGGGAGGGGGAGGGGATGCACAAGTTCATTGGGTTTGACTTTCTTGTGCACTGTATACATGTATCTGTTTTTCTCTAGTTGGCATACTTTGCTTAGTTATCCTACTTTCCTTTCTAAAGATTAGGTTTAGTCAATTGTTGTCTTTTTATTTTTCAATATATATAATTTTTAGCAAATGATATATGGTACATATGAATATATTTATATACTTGATATTTGCACCTTATAAATGAATTTTTATATCATCATCATCATCATTATTATTATTGCTATGGAGTTCTTGTACCACACCCAATTAACTGTGCTTTTCTTAACGTTGGACATTATAGTATTTAATGAAGCCTTATCAGTTTTGATTTTCTTGCACTAAATTTAATACTTTAACCCATTGGCACCCGTGCCGGCCAAAACCGGCCGTAAAAAACTCCCATGCTTCAAAACATTGCAACTTTCTCAATCGCACGAATATCGCCTTAACTGTTAGTTGTGAGCACGAAATGGAATGCCCTTTAAATTTGGATATCCAATAAATGCAAGAAACGTAGCGATTTTTACCAAATATGGCCTTTTGAGTTTGGACAAGAACGAAACTGGCCGTTTTTAACGTCAAAGAGAAACAACAAAAATGCCCCTTTTTGCCTTCATTTTTTTTAGGGAAATCATCGTCCAAAAACCAAAATTCAACCATCATAACAAAATTCAGTCCTTTTTCTAGCTTAGAAATGACTTTTTTTGTTCATATTCTTCTCCCGAGCGTAGATACAGCCTTTTGTTCCAGTGCATTCGGGCCTTCCCGACATTTTCAACATCTTGAGCGCATTGCATGCTGGGAACTAACGAGAATTTTGGACAGCACCCGTTCCTTCCCCCAATTCTTTCACATATAAACTAAGTCTACAGCCACTCCGACCTACCGCCAAAGTTTCCTGCTCGTAGTCATCTTCAGTACACAGAAATTCCAAAATATGTGGCGGTAGGTCGAGAAATTCATCAATAGTCGAGTCCCAAAGGTACTAAGTGTTCGACCGGCCAAATTCCCAGTTCGTCGAGTAACAAGCCAAATTCAACAACAAAGTACATCACCTTGCTCGATTCTTTGAGAAAGTGGACTCTTAGCTACCGTCACGCTTAATGATGCTCATCAGGCAGCCGCTAAAGATGAAAAATGGCTGTAAATTTAGCAGAAATCGCAAGCAAACCGAACTTGGGCCATTGTTGTCGCTCACGGATAAAAAATAGCTACGTCAAAATGACGTTTTCAGAAACCTTGAGCCTCCAGTGGCTTAGGACAGCACCACTTTTCCCTGGTAGTTCAAATAAAGAGTCACGAATTGCTATTCATCGTTTATAGGTGGAAAATCACTCCGAAAATGTAAAACCCTGCGGTAGTCAATGGGTTAAGAATCCAAGATTATAACTAAAGCGTATTTCATGTTGCAGATTGACGAAAACAGTGGAATATGTAGCAAGTGCGGAGGAAAGATGTCTGCTTATTTTTGCTCCATCTGCAAGCATTTTACAAGTGTGGATAAGAATCCATACCACTGTGAAAAATGTGGAATATGCAGGTGAGTGAACCAGAAATCTTTCAGTTTTTAATTTACAAACTCACCCTAATAAAGCTCTTCAATAATAAAATGAGTGGAAGAACTCCTGCACTACTCTCTAGCACGGTAAAACACAATGATACAAAATATTATTTAAGAGGTAACAAGATTGTAACTCCTTGATTTTGTCTGCATTACATGCTATTGGGGTGCTGTACTTTGAAACATTGCATCCAGTTACTATACTGAAAATATTTAAAGCTATTTTATACCAAAGTTAGAAAGGATGATTTTATTAAACAGTTAGATTTTAATACATAACCTCCAAAAAGTAGCCTGGGAATCCAGCTGTTGTCATATAGCCAATATGCTGTTTTTCTATGAAAGTAGCCAGGGATCTAGTACAGAATAATCAAAAATGGCTGGGGAAAGTCTCCAGTCCTGGCCCTTAATGACAGTCCTGAACCTCCATTGAAACACAAAGAAGGAACTTAAAATATTTTCAGGTTTATTAATGGTAAAGGATATGTATATAATTACCGTTTATTTTTAATTTTTAATGCGTGTTTTTAATTCTTACCAAAATACACGACCCCACAAGCAAATCTGTTGCTTTAATTACTATCATGTTTAAATAAAGGATGTTGTTGTTGTTGTTGAAATATGAATTTGTCAAAAACTTGCAAGAGATGTTTTCCTGGTGAGAAGGGATGGTGCAGTGGTGAGAGCACTCACCATTGTGGCCTGGGTTCAATTCCCATACTCGGATGCCTTAACGATTTTTACTGCAAATATATGTACATGTACATGTACATGTACATGTACATGTTGGTTCTCTACTCTTCTCCAAGAGGTTTTTCTCTGGGTACTCCAGTTTTCCCCTCTCCCTAAAACCAACATTTCCAAATTCTAATTACAGTAGATCCGAATATTGTCCCCAATTAGCACTGCGTGTGCTAAATGCATTGACACTCAAATAAAGTGATTTATTTACCCAGTATTATTCCAAAACATTGCACAAGTTCCTTATATCACTCTTACAGTTATGATATAGTTATACCACCAATAGTCTCATGTATTGTTTTTCATTGGTGTAACAGAATACATTTGCATCTCTGAATACGATTCAGAAAGAAAGGACTTAGGTATAGAGAAACGACTAAGAACAATTTCTTGTACTTCTCACAGCAAGTTTTGACCAAAATAATTTTCTGTGGGTGAGGTCTGACATGTTGGTATCCCTTGGTGTTTCCATTGCTAATTTTAGTAGTAAGCAGAAAGACATTTGAAAAAGCTGGGACCAGTTTGCCTTCCATAAGTGCCCAAAACATGGGCTCAAATAAAATTATGATTAAACTGAGGGAAACTATTAGTAACAAACTAAAATGCTAGATCGAATACTGCAAAAGTTATTTCATTATTACAATTCTGAGAATATCAGACATGTTCCCTTAAATTCTTACTTCAATGTCAATTGTTGTTTTACCTCTCAGAATCCACAAAGACAAATCATTCCACTGTGATACATGTAACGTGTGTTTGGACAAGCGATTGGATGGAAATCACAAATGCAGGCCAGATTCTGGCCACGATGAATGCTGTATCTGCTTGGAGGTAAGGTTGCAAGTGGAGCAGAATCCACTTCAGTGAGACCTTTGTTTCACCGTGATTTTGCAAACAGGGTAATGGTGAAAATAGACCTGTCTTTAATTTAACTGAAAATAATGACTTTCCGTTTGAACTGGGAAGTAGACATAAGAACCACGTTTTAGTGAACTTAGAACTTTCGCTCTGAAATGTAGCAGTTAAACATGCGATGGCCTGTTCCAGCTGGACTTGTAAATTGAGAACTAGGTTCTCAGGGTTGTCTCTATGTTTTGACTGGATGTAGGTAGGGATGTGCAAAAAGTAGCTGGGATTTCAGATGTTGTCAATTATGCTGTTTTCCTGTCAAAGTATTCACAATATTACTCGAAATATTTGGGAAAAACCCAGCCCTAGGTTCTTGTTGGCTAAAATCAGTTTAAGTAGATAAAGAGACTCTGACCAATCTGGGACGAGTTTTGATTCCCTACTGAAAGGTGGTGTGTAGTGTAACACCTGTGGTTGTGTTCATGGAACTGAACAAACTTAGAAGGACTGTATTTGAAGGGCTGGGGGCATAAACTGCCTATGTGTAGTTTTAAGTGTTTTTTTTTTTTTCGCATACGTTATTTCTCGAAAACGAAAAAGAAATCGGTGAAAAAAAAAATACGGGACAGTGTTTTTAAATCAAAATGCAGTTCACATGCAAAAATTTGGACAAATCCAAGCGAACTAAAAAAACGGCCCAAAATTCCACATAGGCAGTTTATGCCCCCAGCCATTCAATTGAAGTTAAGCTCATTTGTATGCGTACCGTATTAATATTCATACGTGAATTATGTGAACATTTGTGAAGAGTACAACTAAAACTGGACGTGAAATGATTGACGGGTAGAATAGATTGTTTGATAGTCTGACGTAGACTATAAATTTGGCGGTTAAAACATCGATTAAGCTTATCGGATACGAAACTTACGTGAGTGCTGGAGCTGTGGATCGCTACGAATTAACTGCATTATCGGTTTGCCTTCCCGCCTGGTGATCGAAAGACGTCATGAAAAGTCCGGAGATCCGCAAAGTTCTTAACGCTTCTGAAAGAATCCAGTTAGCGTTTTCTCTGTGCTTACCAAATCACGCATCGCCCAGAATGCTATTGTCTTTCGCGACATGTACTTACAGCGCCCACTTTTTCAGCGCGCGGCATAAAGATTTGCATATCCAGAAATAGTCGGCTGTGATTGGTAGATAGATTTCGCTTTGGGAATACTCGAGTTGCTTCAAGACTTCTGTTGCTGTCAATCAAACGCTTGGATCCCAAGACGCGATGTAGATAACAAAAGCGCTCTAGTTAAAGGCGGGACGCTAATCGAACTAAAAGTTGAGCGAGGTTCAACTTTAACGTGTACGCGCGGCTTTTCACACATCGCCGCTATTTTATTTACGCAGGTAAAGCCAATTCAAATTTACGTCCTTGCGCACATGAAAATTACGCGACAGTGGAAATTCGCACGCAGCGACATCTTTTAATTTGTCCCAAAGGACTTCCAATGCAATTTTTTTTACGTTTTGTAGCCAAGTTAATTTCACAAAAGAGTTAAGTATTTCTGTCAAATTCTTTCACTGTCGTCATTTACGTTAATTTTTATAAGATTTTCATTCCATTGTTTTCCACTTGACGATGAAAATGAATCCATCAAAAACGTTTCAACTGACGAAACCACGCGCAAGCTTTAATTTACTACGCAACACAACGTTCTGAGTAAACGAAACACGACGGAAAACAGCGTACTCTTAGGACTCTTAATTTTTGCCCTAGAACATCTGATTAACTCAAATTTTTGGTGTAGGTCATCAATAGGAGTTGTCTTGGCAAAAAGTTTCAAGTCAAAACAGCCGTCTTTAATATTTTGTGATTTTTCAGCCATCGGCAAGCTTTTTGCTTACTGATTTAGAATCAACCGAGGTTTTTGTACGCTGGATTTAAGATGTACGCTATTTTTAAGACAACCAACCGACTTTAGCGCTGTGTTATATCGGCCAAAGCCTTTCCGAAAGAACTTAGAGTCAATCAAGGCAACTAGGCGCTGTTTTCGACTCGGACGAACCCTTCAGTCAAGCTGATTCGGACTCAAACAACCGCGCTTTAACGCTAGCGTTGACGTTAACATCAACACTAACCCTAACCATGTCCCTAACCCTATCCCTAGCCCTAGCCGACGCTCTAACCCTAATGTTAAGTCCAACCTAAACCCAACAATAACCCTGAATCTCTTCGGAGTTAGTGCTGTTTTCAGGTAGGACAAAATCTTTGCGCGCTGACCTGAGATTAACCAAGGCTACTGTGTGCTGTTTTTTTTTTAAGTCAACCACGAATGTTGTGCACTGTTTTCGTGCCAAGCGGGCTTGTCGAGTGTTATGATTAAGCAAAAACGACACATTGCGCCTTACGTCTAACTGAACAGAAACGTTCTGTGTTCTCTTAAATCGGTTACGAGCATTTGGCGCTCAGTCTTTCACTAAAAGAATACCCTTGGGCATTGTTAATTAGCATACTCCACCATATTATTGACAATGGTTTTAGTAAAACAAATGCAAGAGGCCATGTGAGTATTACTTTTGTGATCAGCTACAAGGAGTTCTGCGGATCCCACCTTGGAAAGAAATGTTAATCAGCATAGAAGGCTAGCATAAGATCCTCTCCTTGGTAGCATCACACATTGTTCTTGAAATACTCTCCATAAGAGAGACCGTCCTCATTGTAAAGCACCATTTGTGAAGCACAGAATGAGAATACTAAATTAGAAAAGAGGAAATAGTCAAGCAGACCAGGGAAATGTTGTGTACATTCAATCAGCAAAACTAATTAACATTTCACCAGGACTGTAAAGTGCTTTTGAGCATTCAATAATAATTTAACTACTCTTTTATTCTTACCTTTGTAGGATGCCTTCAGTGGCTGCCAAATCTTGCCATGTTCCCACAAGGTGCATCGAGAATGTGCCATTGCAATGATTCAGAATGGCATGTAAGGAACAGTATCTTCTTATATAGCATTGTTTTTCCTTCAGTTAACAGCCATGCTCAAATGATGGCCCTCCCCCGAATAAGTGCCCATAGCCAATATAACCCACCTTGAATAAACGCCCCCTACCCCTCCCTTTGCTTTCACAAAGTAAGAATGTCAAAAGGAAAGACTGTATTCAAGGAAATGTGGTTATGCAATCCTTGAACTCATAATTTCTGATGGGAATTCTGAAGTATGTTAGAGTGAATTCAGATATTTTAATAGCGTTGATTTAATTATTTCACTTTAATTAAATCAAATTGCGTTAAGAACTGTTTGTATATACTGGCAAATCTGTCAAATAATGAAAAGTGCAACTGCCCGGCTTTTTGGTGCTATTTCCTACAACACCTTCGGCGATCTCAATATTTTAGTATATTATTTTGTGTAAATTAAGTTTTGTTCTTATTAAACCCACTAATTTAATCACGGAACGTTAGGCATTAGAAGAGCATCATCTTTCAATAGAAATATATTTACCTTTTCTTCCTTGCACACATTTGTCTTATTCATTTCCTCTTTTCTTCGGAGGAGAGTAAGAAGTAAAATAGTAATAATTGGAACTCTCTGTGGTTTGTATTTGCAGTCGCACCTGCCCAATCTGTCGCCACCCATTGTACAGCCCATCAAGGAGGTGACCAGTGTCTAGGATTGTCTAAAAATTACCCTGTCAAGCTTGCAACAGATCAAGAAGGAGATTGTTACTCTGCACAGAACTCTTTTGCCTGGTTCACTAGACCCCACTTTAAACTCGAATGAAAAAGTTGTTTAATTGTTTGTTGGGTTGCTAAGACGTTTAGTTTCTCTTCGTGTTTAGCAGAAGAGTTTGGAATGAAGTGTGATCTTAAAGAGTATCTAGCTGCAGGGAGGAGTAGCACGGGACTGGCGGTTATCCAGGGAAATATGCGAGGTATTGTGATTGAGGCAAGTAAAGAGAAATCTCTTAATTTTGACTCTTAATGTCTGGGCGGCAGGCCTGAATTTTTATCTTTTTGTTCTTGAATATTGAGCGAAAATTTCTCATTATTTATAGCTCAATACATAAGAAGCTGCTTTGCCTTTTATTAAAATATATTAGCAGCTGTAACCCTTATTGATTTACAGAGTGCGACCGCCTGTTGACGCACGTTATCAATGTACAAGGTTAAGTAGTTTATTGTCTGCTGATACATTAACAGTTTTTTAGTATCATTTACAGAGATGATCTATTTTTTTCTTCAGAGAATTTTTCAAATTATTCGATGTCAAGGGTTAAAAACTATAAAAAAAAACAAAAAACAAAAAGACAATTAACGATGTTCAAGTTTTCATCCAGTGGATGTTCATGTTGATGCTTAATATTACTTGTTGAAGTGAGTCAAGTTACATACAATATTTATTTTTATTATATTTAGTATCATTTACAGAGATGATCTATTTTTTTCTTCAGAGAATTTTTCAAATTATTCGATGTCAAGGGTTAAAAACTATAAAAAAAAAAAAACAACAAAAAGACAATTAACGATGTTCAAGTTTTCATCCAGTGGATGTTCATGTTGATGCTTAATATTACTTGTTGAAGTGAGTCAAGTTACATACAATATTTATAATGATTGTAATAATTACAATTGAACTACTTAAACTTGTAAGTTATTCTCCACTTGACTTTTTGTAAATAAATCGTGTAAATATCAGTGAAATTATAATTGTACACATTCATTCCTTTAGTTAGTGTTCCTCCATTTTTGAAATTTTTATGTCAAATAAAATTCCAAATTGAACTTTCATGTTTGTTTAAATCTTAATGTTGCAGTTTACTGCAGTAATTTGTTCGCACGCTTCAAGGAGAACTTTCTCTTCGGTTTGCGTGTGTTTACTGGCGAGCCAAAGCGGATTACACCCCAAAGCTCTTCCCGGTAGGACTTGCCCAGGGGTCTTTAAATTGGGCACTTTGAATAGGCGGACGAAAGAGATGACCGGCAAAAGTGCTTCTTTTTTGTTTCACGTGACTAAAGGGCATTGTTTGCAGCGTGACTGATGTCAGATGATGAGATCGTTACTTGTTGCGGAATCGTTGGTATCATTTGGAATATGAGTAGCGATATTTCAGTAGTACGGTTTTACAACGAGACCTTACCGCGGTTCAAAGGGCATCGTAGACCAGTGTGTGCATTTTATTCACTTGAGGCTTGTGATTGCTGTTTTAAGAATTCTAATTCTTGTTTACTTGTAAAAACCGCTCTCGCAAGCCTCAAATCAACAAAACGTTTAAAGTACTTTTTGGGGGCTTTTTCGTTTCATTGTAAAGCACAATTTTCACAGACAAAGGGTGGTGTACCTGTGGTAACCCGAAGAAAGCTTGGTAACCAGTGTTTTGCTAGCTTTCGTCATATCCGCATTTAGGTGTGCAAGCGTATGCGAGCTGACTGATTCGAAGTGGATTTCAAAATGATCGCCGACTCGAAATCCTTTTAAATTCGGAACCCTAACTTGGGAGGTTAGGTTACATGTCTCAATATTCATATCGTTGTCTAGAAACTATTGAATCATTAAGTGTTGAAAGTCGTGTTTTAATCTCATGTTCAATTATCTCAAAATATCTACGTCTGATCTCATTTGTATAGCGTAAACAACCCTAGAACACGTATATTGTATTTATGTTTACGAACGTTGGTCATTCTGGGTTCCGATGTGCTTGCTCCATCACGTGACCTCAACTCACAGCCTGCTTTGGAAGAATTTTTTCAAAACTATGTAGCCGTTGCAGTTGGGTAGGGATTGGATGAGTTCAATTTCAGTTTGGGAAACTGCAGCAACTTCACAATACTCCGCTACTCAGTACCACTTGCTTTCCTCGGTCGGCGTTCTTTGAACAACGAAGCAGAACACAAAACAAGTTATTCGTATTCAATTACATGCAAATAAGTGGTGGGGAATTCTGAAGTTTAGAAAGGCTGTTTTGGTCCGATCTCCAAGGGTGTCTGATTTCAAAATGGCCACTCGCCGAACAAACACTGTAATTTCATAGTTGTCGAGAGAAGGAAAAGAAACAGTAAGGAGTACTCTACAGCTAAATAGAGGAATTCACAAGGTTTAAAGTGGAGAAATCATTCTGCGAGGAGTATGATCAAAGAGAAGAATTCTTGGACATTCGGCGAATTTCTATCTACGGAAAAGTAAGACTTAACCTTATGCACTAGTCATTTGTTTCCTCCCCCCCCCCCCCCCCCTCCCACCTTCGACATGCGCGGACTTAGTCGGGCAATAGCGGGGGAATTACTGCAGCTTTGCGATGATTTTATGCCCAGACCCCCAGGGACTCAAATTTGCCTGACCTAAAATACCCCCGGGGGAAATTTTCAAAAACAAAGCGCTCACGAGGAGACTGTGTGCAAAGGATTCTGGGTGCATTCCTCACAAGCAGCGATCCAACATGGCTACCAGAGAGGATAGCGTGACGAAGTAAGTGTCAACAATCCTTTTATGTCCTTATGTAAATGAATGCATCATTGATAAGCCTGATGGCATTTGAAAGAAAACACTTTGACCTTTATCCAGAGACTATATTTACGCTTTGTTGTTGCGCGAATTCCGTTTAATATGTGATTTCACTTTTCATCGCTCTAGATGGAAAGCTTTTTTTTCAAATGCTGGAAATAAAGGACAGAGCTGAGGAGTATGCTCAGCTTTTCGTTGTTTCTCAAAATGTATTTAGCACAGAAATAGACAATCCCTTCTTTTACAAGGTCTTTCAGCTAGCCCCGGGGGTGGTGGTTTTGCAAAGAAATTCTGCCCTGGTGGGTGGTGGAATTCCCCATAATTCCCCCACTATGTCGCGGGGGTGGGGGAGCGGGGGAAACAAATGACTAGTGCATTAATTTACGCAAGCTTATTCAATTGGGAGTTATATTTTAAAATTCTTTTTTATTGACTGATTCTCTGTATTGCTTGATAATTGCATAATTGAATCAACAAGTTATATTCTAGCAGACGTCGTCAGTTTCCAGACGTAAACAAGGGATTATCCGAACAAGTTGTAATTTTCTTTATTTATCAAATTAAAGCTGGTTGTCTCTTTTTGTTAGTATCATCATCCATGGAATTTTGAGCTCGAACAAACCCGAATCCGATGTGACAACAGGGGAAAAGTTCTCTTCTACGTAAAATGTCTAAATTTTGACTTTTTGTAGTTTTCAAACTGCAACTGGTGTTTTATATATTATTCTGAAGGTAGAAAAGTGTAGAGGAAGTGAGTGTTGTTACGTTTTTCCAAGTATACCAGTTGTCATTATGTACTGCACATGGGGTTGTGTATTACCAGCTGAGTGCGTGTTCAGTCAAGAAATGAAAAGAAACAAAACAGTACCAGTGAAGCCCGTAAATGTTCTTAAGACTTGTCTCTTGTCGTGATTCTATATATTATGCATGCGTTTCTTGATTCTGCTACTGCGGCTGCTGCTACTACTACTACTGCTACTACTGCTGCTGCTGCTGCTACTGCTACTGCTACTGCTGCTGCTGCTGCTGCTGCTGCTGCTACTGCTACTGCTACTGCTACTCCTACTGCTACTACTACTACTACTACATTCTTATTCTTATGTTAAGCCCTGGTCAAAACACCTCATGTTAGTTGAAGAGCTCTAGGGCACTTTACTTTTGTATGGAAACTGGTAAAATCAAATGAAACAGAAGTGTTATTCCTCTTTCGTTCTTTTTTGCTGGAATGATTGGAAAATCCTGTACCATCTGCGGTATCCCACTAGTTCCATGCTCCTTCATGAATTAAACACATGGTTTGGTGCTGTTTTTGCCCAGGAAAACATGTTTACCTTCTTGTTTATCTGCTCAAATGAATCATGCAGTTTTCAGTCAATTCATGTGACATTTTCATTCCCAGAGGACGCGATTCTTTCAGTCAGCACCAAGAATAATGACCTCTGGCAAGTTCCGATTTTAGGGTGGTTCTCATTGGCTACTGCAGATACAATAGCAGTTATTTTGTTACAAATTGCTGTGGTGAGTCCTGGGACTCGTGACATGAAAAATTGTGAGTCCCAGTCCAGAACCAATGAGTCGCAGTCCAGATACCAATGAGTCCTACATAAAAGATGCTTGAGCCTTCACGTAACCAGACATTTAATCTGAAGTCTTTTTTTTTTATATATAACAAAACTGTAATTACAGTATACTGACAGAAATTAAATACAATCTTTCTATTTTAAAGAACAACAAAAGACTAAAACAATGTTTAGGAGCTGATAGGTACAGCATAAAGTTTACCTTTTTCTTCTTTTCTTGTGTAAACGCTGAAATTTCCAACGAAAAAAGATTTTGCAACTTCTGCCAGGGCAAAAAAGGCTGGGTTTTGAAGGGTGGTGAGTAACTCACTGTAAGAGGAGTTCACACACTCATGAGAAAGACTGTCCTGGTCCTTTTAACAGAGAATTCTTCCCAGTTTTTCCATTCAAATGGAAAGCGCCCCTAAACCGTCATCAACTACCATCAGCTATCATGTGCGTGCTCAAACAAAGAAGTTTACAATAGTTAATGGTAGTTTTCCAGAAGTCCTGCAAGATGCGAGTTCACGTGAGTATCAACAGCCTGGGTCTTGCGATGTGAAAAACTTCCAAACATAGTATTACTTTTTCCCAACAAAAGAGGATAGTAGCCTGGAATATGTTGTTGGAGGAATTAACAGGAGGTGAAGCTGGAGAGCATAGGTGGAAAAGTGGACAGATGAGAGAAGTTTGCTCATTTTTCTGCTTATGCATTCCTTTTTATTTCTGGTTTGTTTGGGTGTTTTGCTGTTTGCCAGTATCCGTTCGAATCCTTGATGATCAACGTATCAAGGAAGGGAATTGAGTTGACAACTCAATTCCCTTCCTTCTTAATTTATAAATTTATTACAATAAACTATATAAGAAGATAAAATTTAATAACAATTTTTAAATGATGGTTTTTAAAGTGATAATTATAATAATTTAGTATAACCAGTATATTGCACAATCCTCCTTATGAGATATGATCTGATATGCATTATAATAATTTTATATACAAGAAAAAAATTAAAAAAACGTTAAAAAAATTTTACAGGTGAGAAAAAAAAAACTAAATTTTGGCCATAAAGATGCAGCTTATACAAGAGTTTTTACGGTAAAAGCTACTTTAAAATAATATACTTTTAAAAGGCATTCAATAAAAGTGAAGCTGACTCCACTGTGAATGTGTCAAGGTAGATCATTCTAGACTTTGGTGCTGCAATGGCGACAGCATGATCTCCTAGAGTCTTTTCCGTTTTACCTCTAGGTAATGATAACAATATTTCATGATTTGGTCGAAGGCTATAAAAATGAATGATCTTTGAGATCAAGATTTTACATATTCATGATCCCCTTTATTGGTGTGGCTTCGGTAAAATCCAAAATCTGCCATGTTTTTCTAAATTTCCATTAGTAAATCGTTTTTTAGTATGCTGCAATAAATTCTTAATATATAATTTTATTACAGTAAACCATATAAGATTTAATAACAATTTTTAAATGATGGTTTTTTACGTCATTTACAAAGAAACAAAAAAACGACTTACATGGTACTAACGCTACTTGCATTGCAAAATGAGAAAACAAAAAAAAAGAATAAAAAGCACTAGATTACATACAGTACAGAATAAAAACACTCTACACTAAGTTACATGAATCATTACACTAACTATAACGAAGTAAACACTACTGCTGAGAAAAGGAGTTCGGGAAACGTTAAAATTGTTTCGGTAGCGGCTACTGCTCTATCATTGGAAGCAGTGGCTTCTATTTTTTATGATGGAAGTTAAACTTGTTATTATTTTCTCGCAATGAAGCGTTCGGATTCAAAAGTTCTTTTGAATTTGGCAACTAGTGATGTTAAGCATAACGCGGTCTTGTTTAGTTCACTCCGATGTATGAAAAATTTACTTTCAAGGATAATATAGTTAAGTAGGACACTTCCGTGTGATGAAACTAAAATTCCGAATAGAATATCTTTAATTTCCGGAGACTTAACAGTGATTTTCGTCGAGTTAAGCAATTCTTTCAATTCGCCCCCAAAACAACGTACTTTAACACAATAGAAGAGGAGGTATTCTAAAGTCTCTATCTCATTTCCGAAAAAATCACACGGGGGTGATTTGACTTTTTTAGACCTAAACAACATGTCTTTTGTAAACAATATTCTCTTTAATATTTTGTATTGGAATTCCCTTAGCTTTGTGTCCAAGGTAGTTTCGTAAGGCAGTAAATATATTTTTCCCAATCTAATTGAAAGGTATTTGTGGTGAAAATTTCGTTGTATTACTTTTGTACTGTTGGCGTGTTGGATATTTTGGAAATAAAACTGTCGTATATTTCTATTCATTAGACGCCTCCAGAAGTTCATGATTACGTTATATAAGAGTCTGTTCTTTACGAATTATCCAGGTTATTTAAAAGATATGTTCACCGTACGGTCTTCATCCTATAATTTGCTCGGAGATCATATCCTGGCCCTTCCCAACCCAAAAACAACGACTTACGGTCTGCACTTCTTTTCATACTTAGCTAGCAAAATATGGAACTCTCTCCCAGACACTTACAAAACATTAAATTTTCTAAAATTCAAGCAGGAGATCCTCAGATATGAAGCTTTTCCACAATAGATCTACAAGTTATATTTCCCTCTGCATGCATAATGTTGTACATAGTTTATAAATAATATTGGAATTGGAGTTGTAATATAGCATATTTTATTTTATTTTATTTTAGCTTATTTTCTGGAAGATATTGGCTCTACAGCTACTCTGTAAAACCAACAGTCATGGCGAAGAGTGGACGTGCTTCTGATAGCTCCTCGGTTTCAGAACTTAAAGTTGCGAATGGAGTGAATTTGGAACCCTTCAAGCATCTGTTAAGCTGGGATGAAAAGCAATCTCTTTTTAAATGGAAAGGAGATTTAGAAGAGCTTCAGAATTTTAGCAAAGAAATTCTAGAATCGGAGGTATCGCCGACGGTGTGCGTTTCAGACAGATCCAGCTCCTTGAAGTCAAAGCTCGTTACACTGGTTCTTTTTAACAGCACTGGAACCTTACAAATTCAAGGACCCGAGTCAACAGTTATCAAGAATGAGCTGAGAAAATTTCTCAGTTTACCGGTCGATGAAGAATCTGTCATGCTCATGTCAGAGGAAGAAGCGGCCATGCCAGAGCCTTACATCTGCCACGAGAAGCTTCATGGGGAGCTGGATTCATTAAAAGCTGAAGTAAAGAGTATCTGGGCGCATCTGAAGGAATCCAAGCAGTCTACTAGCGAAATGGAAAAATTAAAATTTGAGAACAACAGGCTACGAGACTTAATTTCATCGTTAAAGGAGGAAAATAAGAAATTAATTCAAGAACGGGACTCCCTTACATTTGCATTGCAAATTGTATCGAGAGAAGCAATGAGCCAAAGGCCTGTCGCTAGTTCACCTACAAACACCTCTAACAATGACACAATTAGTCCAGGCGAAGTGTCAGTAACGCCTTGCGATAATACTCGGCCTAATGAGCGCACTGATCAGAACGAATGGCAAATTGTTAGCAAAAGAAAGAGAAGGAAAAAGAACAAAACACAGAAACAGAGGATCGATGAGGCACAGTCCAACGCCAACGATTCGGAAGATTCGGTGCCAGAGAAAGAGAGTACAACTCTGTTAATTGGAGATTCCATGATAAAAAATATCCGAGGTACAAAGTTAGGAGAAGCCGTTGGCCATCGTGTAGTGGTTAAATCGTTCTCTGGTGCCACTACAAAAGCTATGAAGGACTACCTTAAACCCAATCTGGAGCTTTCACCAGACCAAGTTGTTCTTCATGTCGGCACCAATGACCTTAAACAAAAAGAGCCGCGACAAGTTGCTGACTCAATTGTAGATCTCGCCAGACAAATTGAGAACTCATCCGAAGCCACAGTTACCCTTTCTGAGCTTATTTCTAGAAGAGACGAACTCAACGAGGCGGTGAAAACAACGAATAAGCATCTCAAGAACTACTGCCGGCAGAATGGATGGAAATTTATCCAGCATCAAAATATTACAGAAAAAGAACTAAACAGGGGCGGACTACACCTTAATTTTAAAGGTAATCTAAATTTTTTTAAGAATTTTCAAACAAGCTTAGATTGAAACAACGCGCTGCCCACAAATCAAGGCGATAAAGAGCCTGCCTCACTATTGCCATCTCAACGCGGTTTTAAATTAGCCTCCTTGAACATCAATAAATTAACTACTCACATCGATGAACTTAGAATTTTTCTAACACATAACGAAATAGATATCTTATCGATTAATGAAACTAAGCTGAATGAAACTATTAGTGACAACGAGGTCAACATCCTAGGCTATGATATAATTCGACGTGACAGAACTACAAACGGTGGGGGAGTATGCTTTTACGTGAAGAAACCAATAAATTTTACCGTACGGAATGATCTAAACATGGAAACTCTCGAAAACTTATGTCTAGAAATTCAACAACCCAGATCTAACCCGTTTGTGGTCGTCACGTGGTACAGACCACCTGATTCTTCTGTTGGTATCTTTTCACCTTTTGAACATTTAATTGGGAAACTCGATTTAGAAAATATTGAATTTTATCTAATGGGAGACCTTAACTGTGATATGATTGCAACTAGATATGACAATGACACCTGCAAGCTAATCAGTATCACTGATATATATGGACTACAACAACTTATAACCGAACCAACAAGATTAACTCCGACGTCTTCAACCTTAATCGATGTAATTTATACTAATTGTCCTGATAAAATTGTTTGCTCGGGAGTCTGTCATGTCAGTATTAGCGATCATAGCATGGTGTTCGCCTACAGAAAATTATCCATAAATGGAATGACTGTTGGGCACAATACTTTAACTTACAGGAAATTCTGCAGATTTAATCGTACAGATTTTCGAAATGATATTGCGTCTCAAAATTGGGATCAGATATTCAATTTTACAAATCCCAATGACATGTGGTCAAAATGGAAATGCACATTTCTATCTATTGTTGACAAGCACGCTCCGTTGAGAACAATGCGTGTTCGCGCGCGTGGTTCCCCTTGGATTACATCTGAGCTAAAGAAACAAATGCATAATCGGAATATTCTAAAAATCAAAGCCATTAAATCTAAGGATCCTATTGTCTGGATGCAATTTAAAAAACAGCGTAACTTAGTGAATAACGAAATCAGATTAGCGAAGCGATCCTATTATCATAATAGTTTCAATGAAAACAAAGTCAATTCGAGAAAGACGTGGCAGACTATCAATGAACTTACTTCGCGAAAATCTGGAAAGGAGTCGGTTACGTCTCTGAAAGTGAATGGTGTATCAATAACAAATCCAACTGTTCTGTCGAACGAATTTAATAATCATTTTGCCACCATAGGTTCAAAACTTGCTAGCAATATAAATACTTCAGATAGCGATAACTATCTGAAGTACCTCACTAATACAGATAAACAATTCCAACTTCTTCCAACCACTAGAGATAAAGTTCTTTCACTTCTTAATAAACTCAACAAGTCAAAGGCAGCTGGCCTTGACATGATATCTGCTAGGCTCATTCGGGAATGCGCGGACCTCATTTGCATACCTATTTGCAATATCTTTAATCAATCAATAAGTCAAGGTATTTTTCCTGACGATTGGAAATGCGCAAGAGTAACTCCACTTTTCAAACTAGGAGATAGAAACGATGTCAACAATTATCGTCCAATTTCCGTGATCTCAGTCGTAGCCAAAGTGTTTGAAAGAATTGTCTATGATCAATTGTATGCCTATTTAGAAGAACACAGTATCCTCTGTAAACATCAATCAGGTTTTCGCGCTATTCACTCAACTATCACGGCTCTCCTTGAAGCCACGGACACTTGGGCGTACAATATTGATCGTGGCAAAATCAACGCTGTCGTTTTTCTTGACTTAAAAAAGGCCTTCGACACAGTTGATCACGAGATCCTTTTATCCAAGTTAAGCCACTACGGCATATGTGGAAACGCGTACAAATGGTTTGAGTCATATTTAGATAATCGCGCACAAATGTGTTCCATTAATGGGTCGTTATCTAATAGTCGCTCACTAAGTTGTGGCGTCCCTCAGGGAACGATTTTAGGGCCACTGCTATTCCTGTTATATATCAATGATCTTCCGAATTGTTTATCCAATTGTGAACCGAGGATGTACGCCGATGACACCCACCTTACATATGCAGGTGATTGTGTAGACAATTTGCAGTTGTATGTAAACCAAGACTTAGAAAATGTCCACAATTGGTTGAGAGCAAACAAACTTACGCTAAATATGACTAAAACCGAGTTTATGCTCATCGGTTCAAGGCAGAGATTAAGTACTCTCACAGATTCTCCGACACTCACAATTAATAATAATCAAGTTAGCCAGGTCACCACCGCAAAATCTCTTGGAGTGACCATCGATAACAAACTCGACTGGAGCGGTCACATCGATAAACTAACGAAGAAGATCGCTTCTGGAATTGGGGCAATAAAACGAATAAGACACCTTGTCCCTCAAGCGACTTTGCATCTAATATATCAAGCTCTGATTCAGCCACATTTTGACTATTGCAGTATTGTTTGGGGAAACTGTGGGATAACTCTGCAGAACAAGGTACAAAAACTACAAAACAGAGCAGCCCGTGTTTTGACTTATTCAAATTATGATGCTGATGCCTGTCACTTGTTTGAGCACCTGGGATGGAAAAACCTAGCTTCCCAACAACAAATACAAAGAGCCATAATGGTCTATAAGTCTCTGCACGGTTTAGCTCCAGACTATTTATGTTCAAAATTTGAAAGGCGAGAAAACACCTATAACCTAAGAGACTCTGAGAATAAACTTAATGTTCCATTGCCGCGCACAAACTACTATAAAAATAGCTTCAGCTATAGTGGTGCCACTCTTTGGAACAGTCTTCCATGTGACGTAAGACAAGCAGAGTCTCTTAGGATATTTAAACGTTTAATTAAAGAAGTACGTTGAGGCACGGCATTCGTGGAAAGCAGCTTTTAGTTAGGTCCATGTTTTAAAAGTATAGTGTTTTATAAATAGTATAGTTAAGTATAGTGTTTTATAAATAGTATTTGAGTATTTTATCCATTTAATGCATTACTTGTAGCTGATGAATTGTCCGTGGGTAAATAAAGACTATCTATCTATCTATCTATCTATCTGTGAATTTCGAGCATAAATAAAGTATATGTAGGTAGGTAGGTAGGTAGGTAGGTACGTACGAACGTACGTACGTACGTACGTATGTATGTATGTATGTATGTATGTATGTATGTATGTATGTATGTATGTATGTATGTATGTATGTTGAGGGAAGCCTCTCCAAGTTAGTAATTTTACCTTTAATATGCAAATAAAAGTCACCTGGAATTATGTATCTCGTATTTAAGGGGAGAGAAAGTTTATTCGCTTTTAAAGTTTTCCGCCATTCTTGTAGAACTGCACTAAAAGTACTAAAAAGTAAGAAATGTTCCATTGGCGAAAGTATTGAATGTAATGGCTCCTTGTTAGACTTTAATTCTCGCCTTGAGTCGCATAGGTCGCCAACTTTAACAATCCCGAGGTCAATCAGTCTTTGATTGAAATTGGTTTCGATTCAATACAATAAAACGGTTATTCCAAATAACTTGATTTGCTATTTCACAGACTAGGAGAGGGTTATCCCGGCTGAGAGAGGTCCATGCCACTAAACATTCTTTGTAAAACTCTGGGAGTGCTATAGGAAGCCGAGGATAGCTGAAATTACAATAAAACAGGAATTTTCCCCCGACTTTTTTAAGGTAGAAATCATAAGAAGAAATTCCATGTAGCTGGCTCATGAGATAGGTACCTCTTGATGTAAACAACAGGCTACGTTAGCCTAAACTCGGGCCTGTAAGAATACCTAATTTAGCGCTAAACAAAAGAAAAGAGAAGTCTGTCCTTCTTACATATACATCGGACGCATTGTGCTTGTGTTCGTGTCTATTTCTTTGCAGTGTACATCCATAGACTCCTATCAACATATACTCCGTTAAAAAGTTGCTTTACACCTCAACTATTGATAAAAATAATTATCACACTTGTCAAAAATATTTTTAAAAAGAAGAAGAAGAAGAAGAAGAGAAACGTAAAAAAATATAATAGTAATAGGTACCGATGGTGGGAGCCGAACCCGAGACATTTATATCTTATGCGGTGACGATGACCGTTACCCCATGGTCATTCAATATTGGTGATTAGGTAAAAATAGTGTGCTTATTCTAAAACGACTATTTTTAGTTAGCGCTTGCGCAGAAACGCCAGAAGGGTGCTTTGCGGATGAAACACGACGACAAAGAAGAAAAAGAAAAACGGAGCTCATTTTCAGACTCGGGCAGGGTTCCTAGCCCGAGTAATTATTCTTTGAGCCGAGATCATTGACTCAATGTCGGGCATTTTTAAAGCTCCTTTATCAATAGAGTTAATCAATGTTGTGCGCTTCACTTTGTCCTTTCCTTTCCATAAGAAAGAATATAATAAGGTGTTAATTTTCTTTATAAACTCTTTATTTCTTGAGAGAAGGGTAACTTTATATAAAATCTTGGGAATGGCAAACGATTTAATCACTTGTATTTTCCCAAGAAATGTGAGTCCTTTCCAATCCCAGCATTTTAACAATCCTTTCAAAGATTCCTCAATTAATTCGAAATTAAGCTTGTAGAAGAGCGAGTAGTTTTTTTGTAAAATTGATCCCTAAAATTTTTGTAACCTTGCTTATTTCATTCACGCCCAATTCTGAACTGCTGATGTTCATATCCGAGTAGGGGATTTCTGTTTTGTCTTGGTTAATCTTTAATCCGGAGTATGCACCGAACAACTCCAGGGCGCTATGGGATGATTTGTCACAGACAAAAGATGTCATGTCATCCGCAAATGCAACTAATTTAATTTCATTCTCGTCCACCATGATACCTTTACTTTGTACGAATGCATTGACATATTTATTTACAAAACTATTAAAATATAGTTTTTGAACATAAGTAACTAAACGATTTTTGGACCACAAGGCACAGAAGTCAATGTACAAAACACTGACGCCGGCCCCAGCTGCCTCAGTTCTTCCCAGGGCGTTTTCCCAGAGGAAAGCATTTGTAAGCTTCCTCGGTAAACTCCAAAGCACACTCAGATAATCGACGGGTGATTCCTTCAGAAGATTCTGCTGATAGACACTTGGACATCTGCTTGTCCAAGTCAAGATAACTCGTTCTGGGACCCATCCAGCTGTGGCGGAGAAGAACATAAAGAGGGGAAATGCATGCAAGTTTGCACAGTGGCTTCAGTGGCCCTTGATGTCAGATTCATTCCAGAGCGGGAATCCGGCCACAAAACGCGCAGACAAATCTGAAAGGAGAGAAGAGGAAGGGTAAAATACTGAGGCGGATGATAAAATAGCGTTCACAACTCATATGATCTCTCACGTCTTCAGTCTTTCACGAGCAGTTTAACGTATGATTGTCATACTTTCCTTCTCTTTACTTATTTATTTGTTCATTTATTTATTTTTAGCTATTCATAATTCACGAATTGACAAAATGATCAGCTCACAGTTGGCCTGTTTGAACAGCTGGTAGAGCACTACACCGGTATCACACGGGTCTCTAACATCTTCAGTGATGTACATTTTGCTTCAAGGCAACAAGCAAAATGCGCACGGGTGTTTGCAGATCCAGTGGTGCACTGTTTGGTCGTTCGTTCGTTCATTCACAGATTTGCCAATAGGATATAAACCGACAACAGGACCAAATGTCCGCTACTAGCTAGTCTTGTTTACCCCAAGACGGCAACCACAATTGTGTAACAACATTGGCTATACAGCTATCAGTAAAACGTAGTTTTGAGTAATCTAATCCAACCTGAAAGCTTTTCGTCTTTCTTGCACCTTGGTAGCATGGAAAACTCGGAAACAAACACCGGTCTCCAAGAAGGGTCTCCAAAGGTCTCCGAAGAAAATAACTGATAAAATGTGACGCAAAACTAATAAAGGTATGAAATGAACGGTTATCTATATTTTGTAAGCTCTATTAGTTTCTACTTACGTTGTATTGCGGTCCTGCCCAAAGGGGTTGGCCAGGTGTCTGTTCCCTTGTTGATTGTTGTTCTAAGGAATGAAGCAACAGGGATGTTTCTCTTTTAACCACAGTTTTCTCAACAAGATATTTTAAAGTTCATGTGACACTCAAATTTGTAGATTAAATTGAAATAAGCCATTTAGTCCGGATTTTCCCTCGAACAACTGGTTAAATTAAAGAAAGAAAAAATTTAACGCTAACGATTGTTGGAGTAATTTGTAGTGTACCGGGTTTCCTGTAACTGAAGAAAAACTTACGGAGGCATACTGTAAACTCAGTCATTTAATTCAACATGGCGAGCACCGAGAAGCACATGCTAAAAGCGCAAAATGAGCATGCGCTAAGTTACATAAAAAAGACAGGGTACCCACAGAAGTATATTGACTATTTTCCAAGACCTACTTACTCTTTGGCTAACTTCTATGTAGTCAATACTTCGCAATATCCACCGCAAATCGTGGCTTCAGTCTCTGAAACCGTATTTGGCAAGCAGCTGGCGACGTAAAGCGTTGTCGGACGTATGTCTAATTACGAACCAGTCCTCCAGGCCGTCGGACAGCTGTCTCCGATGAGCCACTGGCTGCTTTGCATTAGTGCTACGTGTTTTGTTTGGCATGCTACCTGTTGGTATGAAGCAAAGTTGACTGTGGTTTGTTGTGTTGCAGTGATTCAGACCCTCCTTTTGCACACAATAAAGCGTGCTAAGGAAATAATTTTCTTACCAAGCAGGGATGATTACTTGGGATACCGAGTTATAAATCATGTTAGATTTCAGTCTTTTTTTCCTGTGCAGCAAAATGCACAACAGAAAGCACGAGGTGACCCTCCCCCCCCCTCCCCAGTTCCACTACCTGACCTTCCACTACGTGACCCAAAACATGCTCTCTACGAAACCGAGAAAACCCCCTGAAGAAAACAGTGTATTCCAGTTCCTTCTGTTGCAAGGCATCCAGGAGAGTTTGTCAGCTTAAAAATGTTTCCCTAATTTAAGAAGAGGTTCAAAGCTTCGCATGTGTTGCGCTTATTGGTCGTTTGATATATCACAGCTCGAACGTCGTGGCAGCTCTATTTTAGAACTTTTAAAGGGAACCTCCACTCTTACAACAAATTGACGCTAAATTGTTGGAAATAATTAATAGCTTCCAAATTTTGTTTGAAACGTGGATATAACATTTAAGTGTACAAAAAAATCGATATCATTATCGGCTTCTTTCCCTTTCAAATTTTCCGGGCGCAGTCATTTTGGATTTGATGACGTGTAGTGGTTGCAGCTATTGTCAGGAAGCAAATGAAGTAGAAAATCCCTTGTGTTAAACAATAGGGCAACCATTACACGTCATCAAATCTAAAATGGCCACACCCGGGAAATTTTAAGGCGAAAATAAGCGATGAAGATATCCACTTTTTGTACACTTGAATGTTGTATCCACATTTTAAAAAAAAGTTTGAAATCTAGTAATTATAGCCTACAATTTAGCGTCAATTTGTTGTAAGAGTGGAGATTCCCTTTAGGAGGTAAACAAACGAATGTTACCACAGATCTCTTGGCGTTTGGCAATAATCTGTTTTGAACTTCGTTCGCTATCGATGGCAACTCTCAAAACAGTTTTATGCGCTTTGCGAACCCAAGAGCAGGCCATGTTCAATTTTCAAACTCATAGTTAATCAGGGAACGCGTGGGGGAGGGACCGGGGGGGGGGAGGGCCAGGGCTCTCCCCACTTTTTGCTGAAAAAATAATAAACTAAGTAAAAGACATCCAAAAAAAACATACTTTCAGGGGATAATAGTGCTTGGCTAAAGGTGGCGGACCCCGCAAGAAAAACATCCGAATTTATGATTAGTTTCTTTCGATCCTGATGGAATAAATTTTAAAATCACTATCTTTACAATTCATACACTTAGTCAAAGTCTTCTGTTGGTGATTAAAATGGGGTTGAAAGACCAACGCGACTCCTGCTGTGTGCTTATTGTGTTGTTCACGGCCTTTCTAGCTTTGCTTTAACAAGCATATCTTTAAGCGACTTTCCTTTTTTATAAGATAATCAAGGGAGATTCTTTGAATATCTCTTTGAGTAATAGTTGTTCTTGTATTAGATGCCATTTGTCCATTAGTATGTTTTTCAAACATGGCAGCGATGGTTGAAATTGCGTCACGAAGGGTAGAAGCTTCTTGTGCGTTGTCTCTTTCTGTGTTAGAGCTGTTTTTCTGTCCGCATAGTTTACTTCTTGGAGTATCTGTTCCACCAATTTCTTAGGGTAACTTCTAGACATAAGGCGCATTTTAAAGTGTTGTATGTTGTCTGTGAAAGTAACTTTTGAAGAGTTACTAAAGGGTCAAAGAAAAGACTCAAGAAAGGCTTATTATTATCTTACAGTACTAAACACTCACAAAGAAGACAGACAAACTTTGCCTTCTGCCGGACGTGGCAAATGAAATTTTTGGTCGTAAAGACAATCCAAAAACGAATTTCGGTACATTCAGATAATCCGATCTCGAGACAGTAAGCGAAAAATTGAGCCAAAGTAATGATTACTCTACCTTCGTTTACAGATTATGTTGAATGTGGTTACAAGTTTATTTTGTCACTAACCCTTTCTCTAAATGCTTGAATCGAATTGAAAAGTGTAGAAAAGGATATGAAGTGATTTTTTGAGTTAATAAAATATGTTAACTGCTGGACAAAGCTTATGAATTCAACGGGATTATATGCGTTTTAATTATTTTCAGAGTTAGTCCCCTCCCCTCACTTGAAAATGCGGGAGCGGTCCCCCCACCCCTCCCCCCACTTTGAAAACTGCTCCGCGGGCCCTGAGTTTTCGAGAATCAGAAAGCGTGCGTCCGATTTCTGCAACACAAGGCATCCTGAGTAAACGCTCATAGAGCGTCTTGATGATTTTTTAATCAGAAACTACAAGTAGGGACTTTTTCAAAGCTTCGCTTTATAGTTATGGATAATTGAAAAGGGCAGAAGTAACTAGTCTTCGGAAATATTCTGTCATATGAAACATTACTGAGACCTGATAACCTCCTGTGTTGTGCTGTTACACCGTCCTGTTGAATGACATTTATGACTAACTTGTAACTGTGAAACGCTACAACAAAATGTACTGAAGCCAAATTATAATAGAAAAATGTCTCTGTACAAAGCTAGGGAATAATACAACAATTTTAAGTAAATATACACTTCTCTTCTTCTCTTTCACGGGAACATATGAATCCACAATTGACCTGCTTTCAACGTCAGTGGCTTCATAACTCAAAGCCCAGTTGGTTAGAGCATCGTACCGGTATCGCGAGGTCACGGGCTCAAACCCCGTTGGAGTCCTGATTTTCTTTTTCTTTTTTTTTTCTTTTTTTTTTTTCAAGCTTCTTTTCAGTCGCAATTTCATAAATTGCGTTCACAACTGCGAGGATCATTCTTCATTTGATATTCAAATCCATTGTTGACTAGCTAAATGAAAAAATAATAAATATAATATATATAGAATATGGCAAAAAATTCTAACCATTCTTTGAAATCGGTATTTTGGTTGATAATGGCACTAAAGAGGGGTGTCAACTAAAATCTACAAAGCGTTTTAAGTACTGAATGGTTTTGCAGCGCTTGCACAATTCTTGATGCTAACCAAGAGAGGATATCCTCTCTTGTGTTAACGTAAACGTCAAAACAAATCACTAACGTCTACCGGCTGTGCTACAGACTACTTTGATTCTCTTCTGGGATCGAATCGTCCAGAGTTGAACATGTGTTTCATAAATTTAATTGAAAATGGTGATGACAAAGTGTACTGGAAGCTAGATAGAATTAAAAAAGACCCTTCGATCTTGCTAGAAAACCAACCTTTCCGGCAAATTGCAACTGGATCCAGGATTCGAGGGTTACAGGTTTATCAGTCGTAACGGCTGTCAAGTGTCACCCTCGGTAAACAATGTTGATTCATTGATTGATTAATTGATTGATTGATTGATTGATTGATTGATTGACTGATTGATTGATTTTGTTTCATTTTATGTATTTTTACTCTGCTCGCAGGGTATTGGATAACATAATGGCTTCACAATTAGGATTAATACAAGAAAGAGAATGAGAGAGAGCTTGTATATCAGTAACTGTGGAGAATGATGGCCACCCTTTATAAGTAGTCATGTGCCTGTTTTGTATAAATTTTATTAAAACGATTCCAGCTTAAGATTTGCGGGATAAGGCGGATGCCCTGCAAGCAGTTCGAAGAGCGCAGACAGGAGCCAGCTTCAGACAAGGTAGTGTTCAGAGGGCAAATTCGCGATGCTCAATAAAATAGTCACACGTTTCAGGCAAAATCACCTCCTTACCTTCTCTTCGTCCCCTCAGCATATATTGAACAATTAGATTATGAGCTTGAGATTTCTATCGCGTGATAGCTGATGAGGGCGCAGCCCGTAACAGCTATCACGCATGGAAATCAAGCAAATTACCTAAATCCTCCTCGCAGACACTTCGAAAACGCGAAGAAGTGGTCACCATTTTGTGCAGGGGCACCAAACGACATGTTTCGGTAGATATCTGTTCAGTGGAGGGTAGTTCGCCTTAAGCTTTCGGCGTCAATTTAAGAGTGCACTCGGATTTTCGTAACTAAAACGTGGCCTAAAAGATTCGCAGTGGTTAAATCACAGTCCCTGAGGTTTTCTGAACGGTCGTATTTGCTCTCTTGGGCAGTCAAAAACGTCAACTAGCATTTTCGGAAAGAAAATAGCTCCCTAGAGTTTATTTCCAGCTAGTATTTCTCAAAGGAAGATTTTCCCTAACATTTTCAGCTAAGGAATCCGAATAGATCAAGTTTTTCTAGCTAATGAAAACATCACTTTAAACAGACTTCAAACACCATAAGATACTTAAAAGTGCTTTTCTAGAGCTTTTGGTTAAATTTGGCTCGTTCAGGGGGTCCCTGTTTGTTCAGTGACAACCGCTACTCACTATATATAGCGAGTGGCGTAGCCAATCAGAGAAAGGCATTCGTCATGATAGATACAACGCTAGTATATTTTACTAATAGGATATAGCATAAGTTTTTATATATAAATTTACAAGCTTTACACTATGAGTAGTCTGCTAAGCAGCCGTTCTTTGTCTCGTCACGCAACGCTCCTCGCCACTAACGGCTGCTGAAAACCGAACCACATTCCTTTCCCGACTATTAGCCAATCAGGATCAGCCTTCCATTTTCTGGAAAGTGTACGCGCCAATTCCTCAGTTCGGCGTACATCCAATCACAGCCTAGTTTATATCGGTGTCAAGCGTGCGCTAACAATGGACTACATTGGAGTGATAGTAAACGGTTAGCGTTTTGTTTACGTTTTTACTAGGATACTAGATCTTTACCAGTAATTGCACTTGACTTTGTTTCCGAGTAGACGAGTTTGGCGTTGAGGTTAATCGTGGACGAAATGAATGTGACAAATTTTTTCGGGACTTGTCATATTTTGATTTGGTGATACACTCAACACGAGATTGTAGGCCGCGTGTCTTTGAATCGGAGTAAGGAGGACGAATCAGGACCCCCATGATGCTTTGCGCTTAAAATTCCATACGTCTCATCGATGCATTCGCTCAAGAAGTGCTCATAGTGAGCTTTTTCGATCGCCGAATTTACAGAGATCGAAGCACTTTAAGGTCAGTTTTTTATTTTTATGTGTATTTTTATTGCATTTTGCTATTATGAGTTGTGTTTCTAGCTCTGATAATAATGATTTTGTCCTTCTTTCAGTTCAATATTTCGGACCTCATTTTAATTGCAAATGGGGTGATGGGTGAATGACCTCAAACAATCAGGGTAAGTGAACGTTGTTTTCGAAATCTTTTGGCCCGTAGATAGTCAGAATAGCAAAATAAGATAAATCGGAAGGTGGTTCGATTTTGGAACCTCGAAGAACCTCGCGATTTCAATGTCGTTTGTGGCCACAAAGTTTGGTATTTTTCGTCATACACGTGCTCGCGAGGTGTGATAAAACATGCCAACAAGTTTTAATTTTCCATGTGTTTTTTCATTTCATTTGTCGTTTTCGAGACATTCCTATCCGCTGTTTGGTTATATCTTGGTTGACTTTCTTCTGTTATTTTTCTAGATTATTACTGCCATGGATGAACGAGAGAAACGTCCATATGTTGCCGGGGCAGAACCCCGAGCAAACCAAAAGAGAAAAGCCTTGTAAATTCTTCCTGTGCTTGAACCAGAAGGCGAAGAAATACCAACGCGAACCCGGAGAACGTTGGCTTTTCAAGGAAAAGGAAGCCCTTTGCAAAAGGTACTTGAGTCTTAGATTTTTTTCTTGATTTTTTTATCTAAATGTGCTACTTCGAAACGAAAATAAAAATTGGAACACAATTTAAGCTAAAGACTGGTGAATGACCTGAATGACCAACATTTGGAGATCAGCATGAATACTGGGATAAAGGCTGCTCAGATTTCATCTAGCAAACTGTGGGGACTTCATACAAGAGAACCAGTAAGATTTTTGCATGAGATGAATAATCTTCACATATTGTTTATTTTAGAACTCACTGAAAAGGAAATCTATAAAACACAGGCTTTGAATTGGAGCTGAGAATATTTTACACAAACAGATCAAGATATTTTGCTGTTTGTTATTTTATAAATTCAGTTCGCTGAATGTTCTGCAGTGTTAGTTATGAGCATATCAGAAGGCAGAGAGAGTTTTTTCAAGAGTTTTCTATTTTCATGATGACAGGGACAGTCATATATTTTCCAAATGCTGTAATTAGACCTTCACTGTAAAGTGCAGTCACTTAACTTTTTTTTTTCAGAACCCAGTGTTCGGAGCCATGTGATGATTAACTTAAAACAGAAGTATAAATCGATTGACGAGGCTGAAGATGCACTTGCTATATCTGTCAAGTCATATTGATGGCTCTCCTGTCACCCAACCTGGAACAAGTGGTGATGCAGCTTACCTCAATGTCTCTCCATCACTGACTGGAAAACTGCATTGTTTAACTGAGAAACAACTAACTTATTTAATTTTGGAGAGCTTGGCCTTGTTAGAATCCAGTGTAAATGTGGAACAATAATTGTTATCGAGGTTCTTTGATGAACATGAAAATATTGATGCTCTGAGCATAATAAAACATTTTGTACTCATGGTTCTCAGTAGTAAATAAAGTTTATTGTTATTATGGTTTGTTGGGAAAATTGACTGTTTCAGGTCCAAACTGTCCGATTTGAGCTGTCCGATTACAAACACTTGCAATCAGACAGGCCAAATCAGACAGTCTGATGCTAGCCAATCAAAATCAAGGAGAATATCTTTAGTGAGGAGGTTGACAGGTCCAGATTGAAAACAAGAAGCATTTATGTTGTGGTTCAATTTATATTTTTCTCCATATTTTCCTACATAACATACACAAGAACAAATAAGGAACTTAAGATTGAACCAAGGATAAATTTAACTACAACATATATGCTCATCTTTAATTCCTGAATTTCTTGCATTTTGTTATTGACACAATTAATTGGTAATTGGACTTCGTGCCATACAATTCAGGGGTGCTCATAATTTCAAATCAGCTTCCTGCTACACGCTCAGCCAAATTTAAAATCACTCACCTGATTACTGGTACTTCCCTGAAGTGTTTGCCACTCAGTCCTATTATCATTACTTTTATTATTATTATTATTTATTTATTTTTTATCTAGGGGTAATTCAATGTTTTGAAATTCTCATTTACCAAAAAGACTTTAAATACACTTGCCACCACTATTTGCACCAAGTGCAAGTACATTATTATAACAGTTTCGAGTTTGTCAGATGGCGTGATGAAGTAAATTGGTCTCTGTGTAGTGATTTAAAAGCTAATATTTCAAGCGTGGCCCTTTGTCAAAGCAAATCAAGGATGTCTTCAAGTTAATAGAAAAAAGTATTTTGTTTGAAAGCCAACTGCTACAGCATTTTCATGCGGATGGTTTTTGTTTAGATATTCTTGGTTTTCACCCATGTGACAAGGCAGCCATGTTGGTTGACAATACCTTTTTTGGCATAATTTACAAAAAAAATAAAGTTTAGGTCCCTGCAGAGAGCCTATTATTCTTGTCAACCAACATGGTTGCCATGATGTTACATGTATATGCAAACAAGCACTATACTACATGTATGTTTTCTACATGTTGGAAAGATATTTCAGCCATTATAATTTGCAATTAAAAGAGTGCTCAAAAACATGGCATTCTGCTTTTTTTATTTTTTCCAAAATACTGTACAGTGTAGAGTGTAATTACCAAACAGGCCAATTATCAAGATGCACACACAGCACATGTGTGGCCTTTCCCTGGTAGGATGAGTACCACATTCAGGCAGAGTGGGTACATTGTTTTAGTTTTTAATACAAAGTCAAGGAGTTTGATTCTTTTTTGTTTACAACTTGCTTTGGCCTTGTATTTTTTGTCATTGTATCTAGCTTAGTCTTCTTGAAAACATGGACCAAAATAAATGTTTGACAACTTCTGTTATCTTTTGTTCAAATTAAAAACAAAAAACTGATTAATTTTTTCTTTTCTTTCGTAAGCCTGTGTTCCAAAATGTAATTTATACCAAATACAAGAAATGCAATTGAAAAGTAGTTAATTTTTGTTGCAAATATGTGATCATGATGTTAAGAACAAAATGGACCACAGAGACTATTTTAAAGTGGTATGGCAGAAACATGTGGCCAAATTCAAGTGGTAAAATTCATATAATTATTCTCCATGTCATCTGGAGCCCTATAAAATCAATACAAGTAAAAAAAGTGAGAGGGCTTTAGCTCTACTAAACCCTCCCCCACTGTGGTCTCTGAATAATTTCTGAATAATTATTCTTGACGAAACACAGCTAGGGAAAAAGTCAGCTGGATATCACAAACAAAACACTGTATATAACAGAATTGATTATTATGGAAATATCAGAGTGAGAGGGAATCTTGGCTTGAACTTAACACTGAGAGGCAGTCAGCGATAAAAAGACATCAGCTACATCGAAATCCCAAACGAGCATAATTTCTTCATCGTCTTCGACCTGGATCTGCAATCACAACAATCGGTCATGTAACGCTATATTTTAACGACTGTATTAAACAGACAACAACTGTTATGACTGCCCCTGCTTCTTACCTGAAATTACACACTTGATGTTACCTTGATAACGCAAGGCGAAACTACATCACATCACTAAGCAAACTACATTACTTTGTCAAGCAAACGCTTTGTGTGCGGGAAGACGACCATTCGGCGCTACGAAAGAGATGCAGGAAATTTCATGTGTCCAAACAAACATCTCAGCTTAAGGAAAGGTAAACTAGGCACTGTGAGCTCGGAAATATACTCGGTGTCCAAGCAATACAGATATAAAATGTTTGATTTCCGAAACATTGGCGCTTGACACGCTTGTTCCTCCATCGCGTCCATTTCAAATGAAGTGATCACGTGTCCTCGACAATTTGATAATATAGTTCGAAGCGATGCATTATGGGAGTTGTGGTTCGTCCTCCTTAGAATCGGAGATAGGAAGCCAGGAACGTAAGTCATAGGTGCCCTAGTCCCACTTTTAGGAGTCAATAGGAGAAGAAATACGAGCGCTAGCTTTGCCTTTGCCAAATTGCAGGGATTTAGATGCTTTCGCTCGGTCAGTCGCGGAACGTTTTCGCGGACAGTCTCTCCATCGGGAATATTTCGTATCTCTTCTGTAGCTCGTAGGAATCGCTTTGCTCTTGGAGCTTCCCTTTTACTGAAGACTTCCTCGCTTTCTCGTTGAATTTCTTTTTACGAAGCCCGTTGGAACTGTCAACCGCTTGTAGCAAACATTTCTGGGCCAGATTACAGAATACCCGGCCACATCATTTACAGATAGCGTCCACTGCAAATGAACAATTTGCTGCTGTTTGAAAACCACCTCACATCCACAACGATTGAATGATTTGTTGACTATTGAGTGAACTTTTGCCTGTATCAGTATTTATCGTGACTTGCATTGCCGACGGCGATGATCACGTAAAACACTATGGACAATCTTCTTACGAATTGTTCCATTCGTGACCAGAGTCCGTGACATCGCTGACAGAATGAAAAGCATGCCGTTTCCTCTGACGTCATTGTCATTTTTATGATACCTGATTGGTTAATTCGTTAGACCGCAAACACAAAGGGAAAGGAATGTGGTTCGGTTTTCAGCAGCCGTTAGTGGCGAGGAGCGTTGCGTGACGAGACAAAGAACGGCTGCGTAGGAGACTACACTATGAGCGACCGTTAGCGATGAACTAGAATACAGGCTTCAGACAAGTATACGTTGGAAAAAACAAGTCGAAATCAAAATGAACGTTGCTTTTTCGAAATCGGAGAAACTCATAATAACGAAAAACGTTTCGCCTAAACATCAGGATGTGTAGCAGACTAAACAATGACATGGAAAAAGAGAAATGGAAGGAACCTGAAGTAGTTGTTCAGCAAGCGAATATCAGAAAATGGTGCCGTGAATTTGAATACGAGATCGCTTTTGAAGAAAATGAACACAAATGTGAGCTATCTTATCGCAAGATGTAAGCTACGCGAACTCAAGCACACCACTTTCCCGCTTCTCATCGGTTCCATTTCTGCGTATCATTCAGATCACCGCATTTTATCGCTTTCACTTAGTAATTCAGAAAGAGTAGCTATTGGCTTACCTTCTAGAGTAGCTAAAGCTCTGGCTAAACGAGGCAACAATGTTGCGGCAACAATTTGAGCTCGCGCATGTTTCCACTTTGTTTCCCCGTTTAGCCGAACCCGGGGAAACATTTGTTGCGGCAACAAAAAATGTTTCTGAAGGAGTTCAGAAACATTTTTTGTTGCCGCAACATGTTTCCTCAGGTGGCTAAACGGGGAAACAATGTACATGCGCGAGCTCAAATTGTTGCCGCAACATTGTGGCCTCGTTTAGCCAGAGCTTTACAACAACAATGAAAGGATTAAGACAACTTAAACGAAATGTAAAAGCACAGCGGTTTCAAATTCCAGCAGTAATAACGGTTACAGCAGTGATAACGATCAAACCAGCTCCACACCAGCCCTCGGGTTGCCTCAGACTGACCTGCCTTATCAAAAGGAATATGTATGTATGTATGTATGTATGTATGTATGTATGTATGTATGTATGTATGTATGTATGTACTCATAATAGTCTCCTTCGCAGCCGTTTTTGGGATGTCACGCAACGCTCCCCTTGGGGGGAGCGTTGCGTGACATCCCAAAACGTTCCATCAGAATTTGGGATTAAGGTTATTCCTCACATTTGCATCGCGCATCTTTACTGAGCATAATTTATGGCGTCATTTAGCGGGCGCTCGTGCACGCGCACATTTAAAACATGGCGGATTAGCCTTGAAATTGAGCTCTGTGGTTTGAAAAATGGCTATAGCTCACCAACGAGCATGGGCACCCCACCTTTTTTTCCAGTCATTGTGATCAACTAATCACAAGCTTTGTGTGAGAAAAAAATTATCGGATTTCTATTGCTGAAATTTGAATAAATAGGGAAAATAGCAGATAAACTGTGGTCTTTTCTGTTTGAAGTTTAGTAACCATGTCAAAAACTTTGGTTCAAATATTTAATCAAGGATTCAGCTTTCTGTCTAAATCAAAATTAAAATGTTTATTTGTGTCCAACATAAGGTATGGACTGTAGTTTAATGCGTGTTCTCATGAGTTTGGGTTCACAGAGATCTTACAACAACTTGAAATGCGTTCTCACAATAAACATCAAATAATGCCAAAATGGAGCATATTAAATGCCTCACAGCTCCTAAATGAGCATGGGCACCCCCCTTTTTTATTTCGAAATTGAAGTTCTCACATGATAAATATTCAGTGGACAAAGTTTGAACAAAAATCTATTGTCACTTTTATTTCAGGGGAATTACCTTAATTAAGGTGATTCCTCTCAATTGCACGGCGCATCCTTACTGCCCATAATTTATGGCGTCATTTAGCGCGCGCGCGTGCGCTCGTACACTAGAAACATTGCGAATTTGCCTTGACATTAAGCTTTTTCAGCTGAAATTTTCCTTTTGTCGTCGTGTTGTAAAGAAACGAGCACGGTGAACCCCCATTTTTATTGGTGTAATGCACTCGCAATAGGCACACGAAAAACATATTTGAGGAAAAAAAAGTTTAATAGTAGAAGTTGCATTATTTATATATAAATCGGGTGAAACTCTGCGTTTGGAGCCAGGAAGGAGTTTGAGATGATGACGAAGTGGTCCAATTTCCTCATATTATTTGTAAGATCGGGCAATTTGAAATCACAATACTAAAAGAATATAGCCCAGAAAAATAATTAAGCTCTAGTTTTCACTACTACTCATAGTTTTTGCTACATAATAACAGCTTTCTTCAGTTGTTCATGCTTCGAACATTGCTCGCAAAAATACGTAAAAACACTTAGAACAACGAGTATGCATGGCGAAAACAAGCACGGTGACCCCATCTTTTTATTGCATTATTTCAATGTCCTATGCATGACTATCAATTGTGCCAAGTCTGAAAAAAATCTTAATAGTACATCCTTTTCAGGGGAATTGCCTTAAAAGATGCAAAATTCCGAATTTTTTGAAGCATTTTTCCTCGATCGCTTGACTCAAAGCAATATGAACCGTTGCAAGTAGCAGAAAAATGTATGAGATCAAATGGTATATCCTTATGTCACACATATACGGCATAGGTGAACCTGTGGTCCGGAGTTCAAAATGGCCTCCACCCGAAGTAGATTTCAGTAAAATTAAAGGGGCACTGTGGCGTAATTTGGGTCTGAACCCAAGCATGTGTTTGCCAAGTGAAACACTTAATAACAATTTCAGTTTTCCCAAAAGTACTTGTGCATTGAAACTATTTGCGGTTGCCATGGCCACGGATCAGTGACGAGGAGGAAATGGATTGCAACTTGAAAAAGTTAGGTTAACTTTTTTCAAGTTTCGTCATTGTGTCCTGGAAAAAAATGTATTGCTTCCTTTTCCGCCCAAAAAGTAATAGGAAATCTACCTCTTTGTGTTAAATGGGCCGACTGATCGCGTAATAGAAATTGAAGAACTTCGTCACGATTTGAACGACTTATGACAAGAATAGTCGTGACAGTCACTTTACAGGAAAACGCGCGTACACAGCAAACAAAGCTATATTGCACACCGACGATATACCTAACAAAGCTTTCGCACTTAAAACAAATTGCCAAACAACAACTGAACAAAAGCCTGTATTACTCCTTTCTTTGTCTAACTTCAGTGGCTTCTCCACGCTTAATTCTGAACCAAGCCAAACGAAGCTTCGACTCTTTGCTATCTGATGTCACACTAGTAGTTATGAGTCACGATACTTGAAAACAGAGAAACGAATAAATAGACCCCCCCCCCTCCCCTTAGCTTTGAAAAAGGCTGTGCCCTGCGCATGCATTTTTCAATTCATTGTTGAATCACTCTTGTTCTCTGTCCTCTGATTTGTTTGTGCAAAAAACGTCTGCTACATAAATACTGCCTTTTCCAAGTTCTTTTTCTCGAAACCACAATCCCCTGAGTGCAACTATCAAAATTTTGCGGATCCGGATTTGAGCACATATCTTCCTTCAGCGGTAGATTTGGGTAATAATTGTGGTCATTGTAGCGGATCGGCGGATTTGTTGGTACCCCTATTCACCCCCCTCTTCTCACCAACTCACGCACGGCCAAACCTCGTGGCTCATAATCCCGAGCACGTTGTTGCTAAACGCCAACGTGTAAACTTCTGATTAGCCTGCTTAACACAGGATGAAAGAAGGCACATCAAAGGAATAATAGTCTTCAAAATAGTGACATCTGGCTGGTATATATTATCTATCATTATACTAGCGGCTGCGTTTAGTCCGTTGACATGATTTTCCATGCATATCACATGGGGCTGTTAGTTCACGATGTTTTCAAAGTTTTCAACGTTCGTTCACTGAAGAGACATATTCTATCACGCTTCTCGAGAAGTACCGCAACTACCATGATGAACCGTGAAAGCTTATGCAGTACAAGGTACTGGCTCTAATTCAGTATCGAAACGTTGTATTTTATGCATGAGAAGTTCTTGATAAATCGGCAGCTTCACTTAAAATTGTCTGAGATGAAACTTGTTCGGTTTGAAAGTCGATCGGCTGAATATCAACTCAACGCAGCATGGTTAACCAAGCCTAGCTAAACTACGGTTGTTGCGCTACAAATTGAAATTCATAACGGTTATATGGCAGCCAAAGCCCATGCATTTGTCGTATAATACTTCCCTAAGACCCGCGTCGTGTTCTTTATTCAAATCGGCTTAGCTTAGTCTGATTGCGGCACGGAGTGCTGCTGAAAATACGAAGCATAACAAAAACATGTGAATGTAGCCGGCAATAAAATGCAGCAATTACACCATATTCGAATGACTTTCAGTCAAAATCAAGAAACTGAAGTAATTTACTGCAAAAGTCTTCACTATTCGAGAAGATTTGGATGGCATTTTTTCACTCTACGTGGCCGGTTGATTAACAGCTCCCCGGTAATCAGTTCTTGCTTTCTCTTATTCCGATAGTTTAACAGCTGACAACATTAATCGATAACAGTAAATTTTACTTGGACGCTGATGTGAACGGTAATAAAGATACATGAACATTTTAAAATGAAATCATGCAAAGTGTAAAGCCGCGCCATGTCAGTTCCAGATATTAACTGTTTTACCTTGATAAAGAACAAGAGACCAATTCCTTTGATTGCAAATCTACTTCAACATTTCAGGAAGAAAAAGGACCACAACACTATGCAAATGTATTTTAAAAGTAATCGATAATGAAGAATGTATAAGGTAAGGGTTAGAACTTAATATTACAAATAAAACACCACGAATCGAACACTTTGAAACACGAAGCCAGGCTATAGCTATAACCTAAGCATCATAAACTTGTGGAACCTGGCTGGGTTGGAAAAGCACAAATATTGGCAAATATTTTTGTCGCATAATTCATCCTTAAGACCGTTGTCTTCTTTATTCACATCGGCTTAGCTTAGCAGCTACCTGGCTGTGGAATATGCTGCCACATACGAAGCATAACAGTAAAATGTTAATATAACAGTTAAAGCAGGAATTAATATAACCATATTCAAATGATTTTCTGTCAAACACAAGATACTGAAGAATTTATGATTTACTGCAGAAGTCTTACCTATTCGCGAGGAATTTTGAAGGCATTTTGTCACTCTACTTGGCTGGCTGATTAACAGCTACTGTTGAAGTCAAGAACATGAAGTGCCGACTAAAAAAACAGTTCTTGCTTTCGCGTATTTCGGTACTTTTACAGCTGACAACATTAATCGATGACAGTAAATTTGATGTAAACCGTAACAGAGATGAACTTCCTTTGAGAAACGAAATCAACTGATGTAGCTTGCTTGCATGTAAAGCCGCACCATGTTTCCCGAGTTAACTGTTCGAAAAACAACAAGATCAACTGGGACTTATTCGATTCGACCCCTTCTTGCAAATCAACTGAAAAAGCACTACAACACTTTGCAAATGCGTTTTGAAAGTAAATCGATAACAAAGATTGTATAGAAGCCAATAAGCTAGACTTTTTAAAGAAACGTACAGTTTGAATACGAAACTATAACCATTGCATCATAAACTTGTAGAACCTGGATTGGAAAGCACACTGAATATCTATTAATTGGGAAATATTTTTGTTGTATAATTCATCCCTAAGACCGTTGTCTTCTTTATTCAAACTCAATCGGCTTAGCTTAACCTGGCAGTGGAATGCTGCGAAATACGAAGCATAGAAAAATGATGATTGATTCAGTCAAACGGAAGAAACAGAGGAAGTTATGATTTACTGCAAAAGTAACTATTCGTCGAAGATTTTTGAGGTCATTTTTTCTCACTCCACGTGGTTGGTTGATTAACAACTTTAGTCGAGTGCCGACTACTGAACTAAGATCATTTATCATGGTTTCGCGGCTTACTTCGAGATTTTAATACGGCTGACAACATTAATCGATAACAGTAAATTTTAAATGAGTGCTGATATTGTCCGTAATAGAGATGAACATTTTGAGAAACGAAATCAAGGTAGTCTTGCTTGCATGTAAAGCGCGCCATGTTTCCAGATATTTAAATTGTCAGATATAACTACTTGATAAACAACAAGAGACTTATTCGATTCCCGTTATTGCAGTCGAATCATCCGTTGTTTAATGCCTGCTGCAGAATGTCTCTGAAAAAGGACCGTAACACTATGTAAATGTATTTTAAAACTCTACTCGTAGGATCGGTGACACAATGGTGTTGTAAAAGGCGCTTCAGTATTATTGGCTTCCAAATTTCAAACTCTGTCTGACCGGATTTCGCTCCCTTCCTTATCATTTGGTAAGGAGACTGTAGGAATACGACTGATATAACGTAGATGATTTTCGACGACGTACCACTGATAAGCAGTCTTAAGCTTGTGTTCGACAAGCGTTTAGTATTTTACTGAATGCCTGTAAGGGCTAGCAGAGGCTAAAGTAATTATAGGTGAGTAAAGTATGCTCCCTAATAAACGGACACTGTATCACGAACATCCCCCCTTCTTACATCCCACCTCCATATTTAAATATCCACCAACAATTATTCTTTGATTTTAATTAAATTGAGGCTTGGTGGAACGGTACAACGATACTGCTGCAAAAGTACACTTTACATTTATGCGTTACATAATGTGACGGCCATTTTGATTTTGTGGAGCCCAAGTTAATATTGTTTGTGGCTAAGACTATGCTTATATGTATCAACGACGTGAAGCTTAAATCGTTTTTGTTTTCATCTCCGCCAGTTTCGATTCGCTGGTTTAAAAAAGTTCATTGCAACAGTACTGAAAGTAAAGAAAACGTTCTTTGAAACTTTTATAGCACAGTTCGAGCGGAAAGCCCGAACCCTGAGAAGTTCATGCATTCAAACAAGCTGTAACTTCCCTCAACAGTGTCACGCTAAGCACACAAAAAGTGTCTATTGATACTTACAAGCTTTTGATACAGAACAAGTCCTCACCAACCAACTCGAGAGAAGGAACTAACCACGATCCCCCACAATTCACACGCCTTTCCCATTGCTACTGCGCATACTTTCTGCGCATGTCGGGATTGTCATCGGGACGGTGTTTAAATAATAATGATGATGATGATGATGATGATGATGATGATGATGATGATGATGATGATGATGAGGGACAGATCAGAAAATTCCTTACCGTCAGGAGCTCCTGTTACCGTTCAATCGACAAAGACACTGGTCCACGCCTCTCTCAAAAGAGTAGGGAACACTTCTACATAGTTCCCAGTGCTTTGTGGTCTGCCCCGTGACCCACATCTCAGGGTTGGGTGGAGGCTGGGTAATGGGCTGACTGCCTGGCACCAAGAGCCTCTGCTGGTCATAGAAACCTCCAAGGAGGGCCTGTGCGAGGCCCTGTGCGACACTTTGCTCGTATGAACTAGGATTTATTGTGTTTCGTGAAGTATCCAGGTCAAGAAGAGAGGATGTGTTAACAACGGACAAACTCGAAATGTTGAAAGTCAGCAAGGCTTCTCACGCTCCAGTTTGATTCTATTTGTTTGTGGATTGAAATTCATAACTCAGGCTTGTGAAAATAATTAAACAACTTGTACCATAGAAAGATAACAAATTGCCCGACAGAATATCAAGTTTAACGAGAAATTTGTTTCTTTAAAAAGGTCTTTCCGACCGCTTGGCCACCTGATTGACAACCCAAAACCACAAACCACCTCAGCGTGAAAGGTCAAATGGCGTGTTTTTCAAACGTACTGGCTCCCAAGAAAAAGCTAAAGATATTGAGATCTGACAAACTGCAATTAGTGGCGGAAGGCCCTTCTTTCAGCAGACAGCTGAGCAGAGGGCGGTAGCTTATCAGGGGCACCCAACGAGCCAAATCAACCAAAAGCTGTAGAAAGACATTTTTAAGTACTCTATGGTGTTTGAAGTCTGTTTAAAGTGATGTTTTCATAAGCTAGAAGAAGTTCATCTGTTCGGATTCCCTAGCTGAAATTTTAGTTGCCCGAAAATGTTAGGGAATAAAATTTTCCTGTGAGAAAACGCAAGCTGAAATGAACTTTTCACGAACTCTCTAGGGAACTATTTTCTTTCCGAAAATGCTAGTTGACGTTTTTGACTGTCAAAAGTAGCAATTACGACCTTTCCGAAAACCTCAGGGGCTATGATTTCCCAATTGCGAACCTTTTAGGCCACGTTTTAGTTACGAAAATCCGAGTGCACTCTTTAATCGACGCCGAAGGTACAAGGCGAATTACTATCCACCGAACAGATATTTACCGAAACTTGTCGTTGGGTGCCCCTGGCTTATCTAGTGACAGGTTTTAAGAATGTGTTCCAAGGCCGATTTTGGACGTGAACACCACACGAAGCGTTCAAGCTATGTGAGAAATAAACCGATTAACAATTGGTATTTTAAATGGGGTTACACTCTAAATTGCAAAACCAGCCGTATTTTTGCGTTGGTCGAAAGCGAGGTCTCGTCAAACGAATGGTCTGGAGCGAGAATTCGCGCCTTCAAAAAACGAAAATAAAAACCGCCACTGATTTGCAGTCAAGTCACACTCAGGATACGGTTGGATGATTACAATATTTAAATTAAAACGCGCTAAATATTTTGACTGAAAGTGCCAGGGAAACAAAAAGAATGAGGACATTCTAGCCGAGCGAACGCATGCAAATTGTTTTTGTTGTTTCAGCTCACTTCAAGGCTCGACAGACCTATTATTTCTTTCTTTATTTACTTGTTTGTTTTTTTGTTTATCTATTTATGAAAGACATGTTCGAATGAACAAAACTTAAAGAATAATTTTCGGTTGTTTCTTTTTAATATCCCTGGCGTGACCTTTCCGGTTATCTGTTATTGCTTTGTCTGTAAACGTTTTGACAATTAATTAATAGACGGGGGTCAAATATCGTCACCAATTACTATAGCCTGCGAGCAAGCTCTCCCGGGGGTAGGGGGTGGGGGAGGAAAGGAGAGAAGGAGAGCTTGCACTCGTGTCTCATAAATTTCAATTTCTGCGTCCAAAAATTGGACGCAAAATGCTGATTGGCTGATTTGACCGGGTGATGACGTGATCTATCATCGAGCGTGGACTGCGTGGTTTGAGTTTGTTTGGTTTTTGTGTCCTGAAAAGGCGAGACATTCTCCAAATAAACTGTCCGTCAGATTTGACACCAGAACAGGGTCTAGCAGTCGATGGCTTACTTCAAAGCAAAGGTGTTCTCGCTGTTTTGCCCACATGATTTGGCAAAAGTATCAGTGCGCGCCGCTGCGATCTAAAATAATTGGTGGCAGACAGTATTGGTTGTTTACCCACTTCAAAGCGTTATCGACGACCAGGTCGCCGAAGCCCGAAGTATGGGGATGTCTGTTGCGATCTTTCTTTTGACCGGGGCTTCTATCTGGCGTAGTTGCCGAAGTTGGCAAAGTTCGCTTCATCCTTGGTCCGACATCCGAGACTTCAACTTCATTCTCCGGCTCAGCAAACTTTAGGTTTACCACGTTCAATGTGGCCGCAAAAAAGCTGAAACCTTTGTTGGTTTTTCGTATTTTTGTAGCTCACGGACCCTCACGGTAGGCAGAAACTGAGGAGTTTTTTTTGTTTTTTTTCCGCGACGATTCCCGTCTTTTGCATTGCGTGTGCCAAAGTTGTTCTTTCGTGTCCTTTCCTGTTCGACGGAAGAAACAAATTTCCGGCTTCTAGCATAAAGTATGAAGTAACATCGAAATTAAACCTTTCACATTTCTAAATGATAGCCCACACAAGTACCCTAGGGGTCGCACCCTTTCAAAAAGTAATGAGCACTAACCGAGCATTTTAGTGACTTTTTTGGCAGGGGGGGAGACCGAGTATTTAAGTGGGAAAAATGGAGCATTAAGGCGGAGTGTTTTAGAGAGAAACAAAACAACAAAAGGCTTTTGTTTGGACTTGTGAAGTGGAATTTAACCAACTACATTGGGCTACAATACTGGCTACGATACCGGCTATGATACGGGCTACGATACCGGCTACAATACCGGCTACAATACCGGCTACAATACCGCAATCTTGGACGAAACTACTTGAGAAAATAGGCCTCCTGGGGCCAAAAAATCCTTCTCCAATATGTGTGAGTCAACAATATCCCTAAAGTAACTTCCCTTCCCCTCCCTCTTTTCAATGTTGAAGTTGGGAAGTCACCATGGTCAGGGAAACGGTCAGGAGGCACAGACAACATTGAATTGAGGGGAGGGGGGCTTTGAGACTCAATTGATCATTGTGTGCACCTACAAAAGCGTCTAAGCTCAATTTTCTCAACAGTTTTGTCCAAGATTGTGTACGAGACTTTTTTGAAACTTCCTGCGTAGTGCAAGTGTTGCAAGTCCTAAGCAGCTGTTTTTAGTCACTCATATGGGCCTTTCATCAGTTAAAGCTCTGTTGTTCCCATGTCTGGATTCAACAGCAACAAAAACAAGTTTATTCAGTATTACCATTTTGTACAGGTGTTACCGATTAAAATAATAATAAACAGCTAAGTTTAAGGAAATGCAGATATGATGGAACGGAAGAATTAACTTTGTTTCTTTCGTCTTTCAAATGCTTGAAAGATGAAATTAGCAGCTAGCCTGCTGATATGTGAATCAGTATTGTTAAAAAGAAAACAGACTTTATTATGGATATTGTAATGTGCAAATAATGTATTTCGGTCGTTGATTTTAATAAAAAGAGTCTTTCTCAAATCATTGTATTGATCACAGTGAAATAATATGTGCAGTTCATTTTCAACCGAATTTTGGTTGCAATGATCACAGATTCTAAGGTCTTCAGGAGTTTTGGGGATTGTAAATCTTCCAGTTTCTATTTTTAAATTATGATTTCCTACCCTAAATTTGGAAGCTACACGCCTATGTTCAGGATTCCGGATATGATTGATGAATTCAGAGTGATTTGTTTCATTTTTAAAGATGGAGTAGAATTTTAGTTTTTTATTTGTTCTTATCAATTTAGCTGGTGGTTTTTCAGATGTTTTGACAAATTATTCTCAGCTTTGGATAGGAAAGTAGAAGGGTTTTTAAAGTTAACTGACTGTTTTTGAATATTAAGTTGTGTACTCAAAAGATTTATTTTATTTATTAGACCTGATTTATTTTCTTCGGCCATTTTATCCGATATGTTTAAGCAGAGTTTAGCAATGCTGTCAGGGGTTGATTTTCAAAGTGAATCCAAAATTTGAAAATGTTCATTGTTATTTGTAAATTTAGAGATAATCTACCAAGTTCATTTCTCGATGCAACATTCGGTGAACGTTTGTTTAAACCTAAACACATCAATCAAAAATGTATATCCGTTTTCTCAATCGAGTCTTTATCCCAGCGGCTATAATCACTTTTATCATAAATTCCCCAAACTTCAGAGCAATACATTAAAATTGGGAAAAATAGTGTATTGAACAGTTTATTGATGATGTAAATTGGTAACTTTAGAAAATCTAGGTAACGACGAGCGGCAAAAAAGGATCTCTTTGTTTTTTCTGTTAAGTTTTTCTTGTGATTTGTAAAATTTCCATTGGCAGAAAATTTCACTCCAAGATAGGTATAGTTGTTGACGATTTCAATGTTTTCATTGCTAACCATGAAATTGTGTTTATCTATTGCTGATTTTCTACTTTTCTTCTGAAATACAATAACTTTGGTTTTAGTTGGATTAATCTTAAGAAGCCAATCCTGACAATATTTTGATAGTCTGTCAAGACTTTGTTGCAAACCTCCTGCCGAGGTAGATATTAGAAGTAAATCATCAGCATAAAGTAGACAGTTTAAGTGAGAACCATCTGGTAGTAAGATAGAATCTTTAGCATTGTTATTTAGAATGAAGGGTAGTTCGTTTAGATAAAGGTTAAATAGAAGCGGCGACAGAATACAGCCTTGTCGCACACCTTTATCATAGTTGAAAAATTCTGATCGAGTATAATTGTCTTTCACACAACATACTGAATTTGAATACATGCTGGAAATTATTTTGTAAAAGGAGTCACCTATGTTATATTTCAACAGTTTGTATAGTAAACCTTGGTGCCAAATTGAGTCAAATGCCTTTTTAAAATCAACAAAACAAGTATAAAGTTTACCTCTGGGGGAGTGGGTAACATGTTGGTCTATTAACGTTCTTAAACTAAAGATATGCTCAGACGTACGATATCCGGGCACAAAGCCAATTTGGGAGCGATGAAGTATTTTATGATTGTTTGAAGAGTTTAATAATCTCGTATTTAAAATAGAGCAAAAGACTTTGCCAAGACAGCTACTAATGCAAATACCTCTATAATTTGAAGGGTCATCTTTGTTTCCAGATTTATGCGAGGCAGTGATTATTCCATTACTCCATGATGTAGGAAATGTTCCAGATTGTAGAATCAGATTAAAAAGTTTCTTAAGTGGATATTTTATAAAGCTTGAGCTTGTTTTAATCATTTCATTGCGTATTCCATTAAGTCCAGCGGCCTTCTGGTTTTTTAGTTTTTTTAATTGTTTTATCAATCTCTTCAATGGATATTGGCTTGTCTAATTCCGATTGTAAATGGTTGCTGTCCTCCAAACGTTTTTTATCGTTTAACATGTGTATTTGAAATGCCGATAATGTATTAGGATCAGGTGCTGAGTGTAGCGTTTTAAAATGATCATAAAGTTTATTGGTCGGGTTTTCGTTATTATTATAAGACAAGTTGTTTTCGTTCATTGACTTTAGAGTATCCCAAAATTTGCGGTTATTTTCGTTACTAATCAGCTCATTTATTTTAGAGTCAACAAATTGTTGTTTTTTTGTTTTATAAGTTTTTTAAAGGTTTTATTTTGAACATGATATTCTTTTCTGAGTTCGGTATCCAGAGGATTGCGGTGTTTTTTGTTAGATAACTTTTTAAGTGAAGATCTTAGTTTTGCAATCATAATCAAACCACTTCTTAGTAATTGGTTTTCTTTTAGATTTCTTTTGGCTACTTAATTTGAGTGAACGTTTTGCTGCCTCAGTCATAATTTTTGTGAATTAATTGGTAGCATTTTCAACATCTGTACTACTTAAATCGAAGTTTGTACCTTCAAAGAGGTGTAATAAAGACAGAATATCGTTGGAACGAAAGGCAGCATTGAATTTTGCTGCAGACGTTTCGTCCCAGACATACTGTTGTGGAAGCTTAACGTTGTTTTTCTCTTGAAAACTGTTATTATTATTTGAGAGGTCTGTACCAGTTTTGATCCAGCAGACAATTTGAGAGTGATCTGAAAATATGTTTGGTTGCTTTACGGCGAAACCTTGAACCGAAGTGAACAGGTCATGGCTAAAGATGATATAATCTACAGTACTTATTCCATTAATAGAGTGAAATGTGAATTTTCCTAGGGTATCTCCCTTAGATCGGCCGTTTAGAATCCTTAGATCACAGGTTTTACAAAGATCAAGTAATTTTTTTCCATGATCGTTGACAATGTTATCAAAGTTCTGTCTTTTAGTGAGATTGGGTGGTGGAGGGATTTCTCCGCCAGGTATAAACTTGCCACTTTCATCCGTGATAAAATCATTTTCTTTTCCAGTTCTAGCATTAAAGTTACCGGCTAGCACAATTAAACCTTTTCTGTGAAATAAAGCTATATCTGTCTCAATGTTGGAGAATAATTCTGGGTCAAAATGCGGTGAGTCGTGGGCAGGAATATAGAGGGCACATAGATAAACACCAGATATAATTATCATGTGATTTAACAAATGAAATGCCATTTCGTAAATAATTCTTGTACCCTAAGACTAAACCCCCTGAAAGTCTTCCAGTTTTCTTTTTGTAAGTTTTTTCGGCTGCGTTTGAAAAAGTGTTAAAGCCAGGAATTTGCACGTCATCTTTCATCCAAGATTCAGTTAAAATTACAATGTCATGTTTATTTATATGATCGATGAATTCTTCATTTGTTAATTTGTTCCCAAATCTTAAACGATCAGTTAACCCATGAACGTTCCAGCAGCTAAGATTAAGTATTGATTTACGACTTACACTTAGAGGCGAACGGCAACCGCTGAAATACATTTCCAAATCGGGGTATCATGAGGGGGTGTACGCTCAAAATAAAGGAGATCAAAGCTTTCAAAAAAAAATTAATAATAATAATAGTAATAATAATAAAATAAAAATAAAAATAATAAATAATAAAAAAATAATACTAATGTAATATAATAAAATAATAATAGTATAATATGTTGATATGTGTAAAATAAAGTAATTAACTGTAAATACCTTAATTTTGACGCATTGTTTCATAAAGGTTTAGTAAATTTAATACAGTTTCAATGTTCAGTGGCGGCGGATTTGTGGCGTTACGTTTCACCACCGATGAGTAAAGGGGTTTTCCACCCAGGTCAAGGTGGTTGTTTCCAGGGACAGGAACTCGAGGGAGAAACTCTCGTTGACCAGGCGTTGATAACATTCTGCTCGTCGGTGATGGTGGTAGGTCTGGTACTCGAGTGTTGAGGTTAGACGGTAAGTTCCTTGATTGGATTCTCCTAATTCTGTTGAAAACAGTGTCCTTCAAGTTTGTCACTAGGAGGCCAATTCGCTTGCGTTTTAGATGTTTGCTGTCGTAAAGATTTTCAACAGTGATATTGTCGTTATTCACTAGATGGACATTTGGGTATGGGGCGCAGAGATGTCCAAGTTTTAAATTCTTGCCTTTGTTTATCGATACCGTCTGCGCGGATGAGGAGTGATGAGACGATAACTTTTGACAATGAGTGTTCCTCAGAAACAAGTTTGAGTAGTTCATGGTAGTTACTAATGCATTGCGAAGTACGCAGTTTTTCTAAATCATTTATGCCAGTGTGTATGATGATGTGGCTTGGATTGCCGAGATCATTTGTTGTAAGAAGATCAGTGGCTGATGTAATAGTTGGTGTGAAATATTGGTGGGTAGGGGTTCTCGGACTGAAGCGCTCACAATCAATGTATTTGCCATTAGAGTCAATTAGCATGATGATTGAATTGATGGTGGACTGGTTGTTCTCATGTTGAGGAGGGCGATTTGTTTGGGATTTTTCGTTTTCTTTCCTGGTGAGGATTTCCTGAGTGGCGTGACGGACATCATTAGGTGAATGCGAAGGTGAAACCGTGTGGATATCGCCGTCACCTCGATCGTCATCCATCAGACCTGAGAAACCAGTGAAATATAATGAGGCAACAATATATCCCTGAGTTTATGAAATGTCCCTGAATTACGTGTCGTATACTCCAAACCCACTTTGCAAACTGGAGACTTCTGCTCTCACTATTCGACTGTTGTTTGTCCAATCATCTGCTGGGGAAGGCGTGAGGTCATGTGTCTTAAAAAAAGCATTACTGATGAACGTGAAACGGAAGTGACGGCCTATTTGTTAGCCACTACGTCATTTAATTTTATTGAGACCATATCCCGCGGGAAATTCAACGCGAATCTCGCCAACACATGTTTTGCAAACCGACCATATTAGCCGATAGACAAGTATACCATTAGGTATATCACGGTGAACTTAGCAAAAGAGAAACAATGGATCAATAAAACAACGATTAACAGACAGTTTCAACGGTTAACAACGAACGCGAAATAAAACAATAGACTATCACTCCTATTTATATAAAAGTACTGTAAACCGTTGTTAATCGTTCAAATGCGAAGACTTCCCCGTGTTAATCGTCGCAAATCCAAGTATTTAATCGTTGTAATCTTTTTGTGGATACAAAAAGGACAGATATTGTCTTTCTGTGAGGCGATAGCACCATTTAGTCCATTGCGATACAGCACTTCACATTTGCGAGGTATGTGTCACGAACGGAGGTCAGTGTGATGAAATAAAGTCATTGCGTGACTCAGTTGTCTCGAATTGTTCATCCCAAAAATATCGCTTTCCTTTAGCCTATTTTGTACTTTCAAATGTGCATTTCACACCGATGAATACTTTGTGCGGTTGTACTTTTGCTCAAATGATGATGTCCAGTCAGATATCCATTCTGTCAATATATATAGACCTATATAATGTCATCCATGATTTCGGAAGCAAAGAAAGTTGTACATTTTAGTAATTCCGCATGATGAAAATTACTTTCTGCTCCAATTTTATTTATGGAAGGCACAGTAAACTACACCTTCTCATTATCTCTACAGTTGCCAGTTTCTTGTCAAGTGGTGAAAGTGCAATGTTCACCGTTCTTATTGTGTCAGTTGAGCCCGTATTCGTCATCGTATTTTCCCTTGCCAATAAATAGCAGAGAGCCACGACAGCGAAGGGATTTTTTGAGTCCTCAATAATACCCATACTTTCTCTCAGTAAGAGAATATTTCCCATGTAACTAATCGAACTTCTTAAGCATCTGATTTAACAATAATTAACGGCAGAAGCAGTTTACTGGAGTGCAAGTATCGGACCTTTTCGCCAGTTTCTTAGTCATACAATCTTGGACGAAACTACTTGAGACTCAATTGATCTTGTGTGCACCTACAAAAGCTTCTAAGCTCAATTTTCTCAACAGTTTTGTCCAAGATTGCGGCTAGTCTAGCGAGCAATCGTGGAGATAACAATACCGGTGAGAGGCCAGATTACAGTTTGGCCTGAACGAATATATCTTTCAGAGATCTGTTCCTTTGGTACGAAAAAATTGGGGAATCCTTGAATGTTTCGCTAAGTTTGCGGTTATTGTTGGATTAAATGCTACTTTCGCATGAGTATTTGTTTTAAATTAGGTACTGCTGGACAGTGGTGTGTGAGGAAAATTAAAGGCAAGATTCGCTAATTTTCTTTGCATTTCATGCTGAAGGGCAAGTTCCTGTCTTCACATTTGATCTCTGAGAATACTCAGTTTCTGGACATCCTCGTTCGATAAGCTAGATTTGCTTTAAAATGCAAGATTTCAGTTTTCAGAGTTTCAAATTCTTTTTCGGAGGAGTTTATTTATCCGGAGAAGTCTGAGGAAATGTGTTTTTACATCCAATACAGACTCGTTTGCTAATCGTTCGCCTTTGAAAACGTTGGCATGACTTTGCGCTTGCTGGCGATACTATGCTGTCAGCAAGCGCAAAGTTAACCGACCCAAAACACCATTGAATCACCCAGGACCACAGAATAGGTAAGGGGTAAGTAAACTTTTTTATCCGGCTTACAGTTCATCAGAATTTGGGATCAAAAGATGCAAAATTCCGAATTCTATTAGGCATTTTTCCTAGATCACTTGACTCAAAGCAATATTAACCGCGTTGCAAGTAGCAGAAAAATGTATGAGATCAAATGGTATATCCTTATGTCACACATATACGGTATTGGTAAGCCTGTGGTCAGGAGTTCAAAATGGCCCCCACCCGAAGTGGATTTCGGTAAAATTAAAGGGGCACTGTTGCGTAATTTGGGTCTGAGCCCAAACATGTGTTTGCAAAGTGAAACACTTAAAAATATTTTCATTTTTCCCACGAAGTACTTGTGTATTGAAACTATTTACGGTTGCCATGGCCACGGATCAGTGACGAGGAGGAAATGCATTGCAACTTGAAAAAGTTAGGTTCACTTTTTTCAAGTTTCGTCATTGTGTCCTAGAAAAAAAATAATGCTTCCTTTTTCGTCCAAAAAATAATTAGAAGTCTACCTCTTTGTGTTAAATGGGCCGACTGATCGCGTAATAGAAAAAGTAATCCTTACGATTTGAACAACTTATGACAAGAATTGTCGTGACAGTCCCGCTATAGCGGCAAACGCGCTTACAAAACAAATATAACCAACAAAGCTTTCGCACTTGAGACAAATTGTTGAACAACAGCTGGACAAAAGCCGGTATTAGTCCTTTCCTTGTTTAACTTCGATGGTTTCTCCACGCTCAATTAACCAAGCCAAACGAAGCTTTGACTCTTTGTTATCTGACGTCAGACTGGTAGTGATCAGTCACGGTACTTGAAAACAGAGAAACGAATAAATAAAGAATTCGGGGGGGGGGGCACTTCCTAGTAATAGGCTAATGGGGATGCGCCGCTGGATGGGGTCGCATTTTCACGACTGGATTGACTATAATGGGGTTGCATTTTCAATAGAGTTACTAGAATGGGGTCGCACATTTCCGGGATTTTGGGGGTAAATGCACCAGAATGTTTGTACTGTAGGTTAAAAGTAAAGTGTTCTCTGTTTAACAAATGTGTCAATTCATTTTAGAATGACCTACCTAAAAGGCTTTATAAGGTACATGGTGTAGATGCATAAACAGAAAGTGACTAAGATGGGATCACGAAAATTACATTTGCCCAAAAGTGACTAAGATGGGGTCTATATTTGGCCGGAGAATAGACTATAATGGGGTAGGGGTTCTGAGAGGCCAGCGGCACATACCCAGCAAAAATGTACCCAACTAGCCCCCCCCCCCCCCCCGGGATAAAGACACCCTCCCCTTAGCTTTGAAAAAGGAGACTGCCTTGCGCATGCAAATTTCAATTCATTGTTGAATCGCTCTTGTTCTCTTTCCTCTGATTCTTTGCGCAAAAGACGTCTGCTACAAGAACTTGGAAAAGGCATTATCATACTGCGTTTTCCAACTTCTATTTTCGAAAACGCAATTCCATGACTGCAACTATCAAAATTTTGCGGATCCGGATTTGAGCACATATCTTCCCTCATCGGTAGATTTTGGTAATAATTGTAGGATCGGCTGATTTTCTGATACCCCTATTCACCCCCCCTCTTCTCACCAACTCATGCATGGAAGCCTCGTGGCTCAGTGTTCCGAGCACGTTGTTGTTGAACGCCAACATGTAAACTGGATTAAAATGCTTACCACTGGATGAAAGAAAGCACATCAAAGGAATAATGGTCTTCAAAAAGAGTGACATTTGACTGGTATATTTTATCTATTATTATACAAGCGGCTGGGTTTAGTCCGTTGTCATTATTTTCCATACATATCACATGGGGCCGTTAGTTCAAGATGTGCTCAACGTTCGTTCACTGAAGAAACACATTCCATCACGCTTCTCGAGAAGTAGGGCAACTACCATGATGAACTAAAGCTTATGCAGTGCAAGGTATTCCGTCACCCTAGCTCTAATTCAGTATCGAAACGTTGTGTTTTATGTATGGATTGAGAAGTTCTTCAATAAATCAGGTTGACTTGAGATAAAATTTGTTTGGTTTGAAAGTCGATCGGCTTATTATCAGTTCAACCCAGCACAGTTAACCAAGTGAGTTAAACTACGATTGTTGTACTTTAAAGTGAAATTTATCAGTGACGCTTATATGACAGCCAAAAGCCCATGTATTTTGTATTAACCTTCAATCTTAAAAACTCATGGTCTGTACCTGATCATGCGAAAATCAATAACAAAGAATGTATAAGCTTTTAGGGCCGGTTCTAACCAAACACCACGAATCAAGTTTTAAAGAAAAGGACAGTATTAATACTAAACAAAAACCACGGCATCATGAACTTGTGGAAACTTGGTTGGAAAAGCATAAATATTGGCCTGATTGGTTAACGGATTGGGAAATAATTTGGTCGTGTAATAACTTCCCTACCCTCGTCGTCTTCTTTATTCAAATCGGCTTAGCTTAGTCTGGTTGGGGTATGGAATGTTAATATATAGCAATTAAATGCAGTAATTATACACATATTCCAATGATTTTCAGTCAAACTCAAGAAACTGAAGAAGTTATAATTTACTACAAATTTCTTAACTCAGTATTCGCAAGGATTTAAGACAAGAGGGCGGCATTTTGTCACTCTACGTGGCTGGTTGATTAACAGCTTCCGTTGAAGTCAAGAAGTGCCAACTAACTAAAATCATTTCATGCTTTCCTTTATTTCGATGGTTTTACAGCTGGCAACATTAATCGATAACAGTAAATTTTAACTGAACGCTGATGTGAACCGTAATAGACATTGGAAAATACTAAATAGCAAGGACCACCACAGGCAGCCCAGACGTACTGTATGTGTAATTATAAGCTTAATGTTCTGCATATAGTCAAAATATTGATGTAAAAGTTCAAAAATAAATATTGTTTCAATTTAATATCACTATGTGTTTGTTGTGTTGCTCAATAACTGGTCTATTTTGCGGTGCTTCTGGCCTGTTCGCCTGCTATCATAACCGCTTGGGAGCCATTATTCTTACACCTATATTCACGGTTCAAAAAGTGTCTAAAAATTCGAAATACTCTAAAGAAAAGCTCACTTACCTTTAGCTGAAAGCTTCCTTGAGTGTCCTGGCCGGTTTAAATAGCGATTTTTCGCTTTTTGTTACCAGACGGATCTTCCACTAAAGAAGAATTGAAGGCAGGCTAGACCAAAACCGACCATCTCCACGCGAAGCTCCATAAATTCTCTAATAATCGTCGGATTCGCTCCAAATTGCGATCAGCTGAACGGCGGTTAATGTGACTTCCTGTATAATGCTCCCTGGCTTTCAAAACCCATCGCAAGTGCACGAGCATCGCTCATTTTTCAGCATTTACCTGACCTTTTCCCTTCGTCAGGCACTGCATTATCGACGGTTTTACTACGCGATTTGAATATCCAAACTTAGCGACCGCGTCCCTTCGACAAAATGCACTAGCCGAGGGAGGGACCAATAGATTGGTCGAGTGCCAATAGTATCGACCCTCCCTCGGCTAGTGCATTTTGTCGAAGGGACGCGGTCGCTAAGTTTGGATATTCAAATCGCGTAGTAAAACCGTCGATAATGCAGTGCCTGACGAAGGGAAAAGGTCAGGTAAATGCTGAAAAATGAGCGATGCTCGTGCACTTGCGATGGGTTTTGAAAGCCAGGGAGCATTATACAGGAAGTCACATTAACCGCCGTTCAGCTGATCGCAATTTGGAGCGAATCCGACGATTATTAGAGAATTTATGGAGCTTCGCGTGGAGATGGTCGGTTTTGGTCTAGCCTGCCTTCAATTCTTCTTTAGTGGAAGATCCGTCTGGTAACAAAAAGCGAAAAATCGCTATTTAAACTGGCCAGGACACTCAAGGAAGCTTTCAGCTAAAGGTAAGTGAGCTTTTCTTTAGAGTATTTCGAATTTTTAGACACTTTTTGAACCGTGAATATAGGTGTAAGAATAATGGCTCCCAAGCGGTTATGATAGCAGGCGAACAGGCCAGAAGCACCGCAAAATAGACCAGTTATTGAGCAACACAACAAACACATAGTGATATTAAATTGAAACAATATTTATTTTTGAACTTTTACATCAATATTTTGACTATATGCAGAACATTAAGCTTGTAATTACACATACAGTATGTCTGGGCTGCCTGTGGGACCACCGTTGCAAAATAGAAGAGCCGGATCCTGTAATAGATCTAACCAGCTATAAAATTGTAAACTAGAAAACGGTAAGAAACAAGCAAGGCTGGTTACACGGCTAGGAATATATATTTAAACCAATATTTCGGGAGGCACAGCCTTCCTTCATCAGGGTGTTACATATTATGACCCTAAGATGAAACGACGTTACAGTTTTAAAAAAAGTTGTACATGTAACATGATATTATAATAAAGGTAAACAATACAACGTAAAATAAAAAAACGTTACAGTTTGAAAATTTGAAAAAAACGTAACAAGAAAACAAAAAGATAGGTATTATATTTCTTCTTTTCTGTTGATACCTAACGGTTCAAGAGTTTGACCTCTATCAATTAGATATGCTTCTCTGGCTCTTCGTACACCGTCACGATTAGATTTGGACAGTTCTAGTGGAATTAGTTGCATGTCAGAAGCGCTGTGACCGTTAGAGAGAAAATGTTCTGATACTGCAGTGGGTTTAGAGCTGTTGGTTTGTTTGTCGACTGTTCTACGATGTTCGTTGAAACGGTCCTTAAGTCGTCGTTTAGTTTCGCCTATGTATTGTTTGTGACAGTGATTGCATTGTACCATGTATATGACATTTTTGGAATTACAGTCAATGTGATGTTTGATAAATCTAGTTTCGCCGGTGGAATGAAAAGTATAGGTTGTAAGTCCATCAGTTATGTAGTTGCATGTTAAACAGTTGTGGCCACAGCGAAAGGCACCAAGGGGTTGATTATTTTTAGCAGGTTTACGTAGTTTAGCACTGACCAATAGATCGTTAAGATTGTTAGAACGTCGGAAAGCAACAAGAGGGGCAGCCTTGAAAACGTCAACGCAGCGGGGAGATGAAGATAAAATGTTGAAGTGTTTGTGAATAATAGATGATACGGAGCGAATAGCTGGATTGTATGTTATGACAAGGGGTACACGTGTAGGCTGGTTAGTATCGGAATTGCGTTGTTTGGGGGCAAGTGCTTCGGTACGTGAAATGTTGTAAACGCGTTGTATTTCGTTGTTGAGGTAAGAGAGATTGTACCCACGTTTGTTGAGATAAGACTTAAGTTCGTTAAGACGGAGTGCGAAAGTTTCGTCAGAAGAGCAGATGCGTCGAAGTCTGAGAGCTAAACTGAATGGAATAGCTCTTTTGCTGTGTCTGGGATGGCAAGAGGATTGTAACAAGTAGAGATGTTTGTCAGTAGCCTTAGTGTAAAGATCAGTAGTGATTTTACCGTTGTTCAGTGACACGTTGACGTCCAGAAAGGGTATGGATGAGAAAGAATAATTGGAAGTAAATTTAATTGTAGGGTGAATGTTGTTGAGATATGTGGTGAAGGTGTTGAGATCGTCTACTGAGTGTGTCCATATCATAAAAATGTCATCTATAAAGCGCCACCAGGTATGCGGTTGGTGTGGGGTAGAGCGTTTGTCTCGAGTTTGGCAAGAAAAAGATTGGCATAAGATGGTGCCATTCTAGTTCCCATGGCAGTGCCGTGTACTTGCAAGTAGTGCTTGTCGTCGAATGAAAAGTTGTTCATAGTGAGTATCATGCGTATGAGGTCACAGAGAGTTTCAGTGCCGATAGTGGAGGTAGTGCGTTTGCGTGTATCGAGGAAGTAACGACATGCATTGATGCCTTCGTTATGGGGTATGTTGGTGTAGAGTGAAGAAACGTCAAGTGTAACGAGAATGGCATTGTTGGGCAGTTGTCCGAGATTTTCGAGTTTGTTGAGGAAGTGAGTGGTGTCTTTTATTCAGTTTAGCTCTCAGACTTCGACGCATCTGCTCTTCTGACGAAACTTTCGCACTCCGTCTTAACGAACTTAAGTCTTATCTCAACAAACGTGGGTACAATCTCTCTTACCTCAACAACGAAATACAACGCGTTTACAACATTTCACGTACCGAAGCACTTGCCCCCAAACAACGCAATTCCGATACTAACCAGCCTACACGTGTACCCCTTGTCATAACATACAATCCAGCTATTCGCTCCGTATCATCTATTATTCACAAACACTTCAACATTTTATCTTCATCTCCCCGCTGCGTTGACGTTTTCAAGGCTGCCCCTCTTGTTGCTTTCCGACGTTCTAACAATCTTAACGATCTATTGGTCAGTGCTAAACTACGTAAACCTGCTAAAAATAATCAACCCCTTGGTGCCTTTCGCTGTGGCCACAACTGTTTAACATGCAACTACATAACTGATGGACTTACAACCTATACTTTTCATTCCACCGGCGAAACTAGATTTATCAAACATCACATTGACTGTAATTCCAAAAATGTCATATACATGGTACAATGCAATCACTGTCACAAACAATACATAGGCGAAACTAAACGACGACTTAAGGACCGTTTCAACGAACATCGTAGAACAGTCGACAAACAAACCAACAGCTCTAAACCCACTGCAGTATCAGAACATTTTCTCTCTAACGGTCACAGCGCTTCTGACATGCAACTAATTCCACTAGAACTGTCCAAATCTAATCGTGACGGTGTACGAAGAGCCAGAGAAGCATATCTAATTGATAGAGGTCAAACTCTTGAACCGTTAGGTATCAACAGAAAAGAAGAAATATAATACCTATCTTTTTGTTTTCTTGTTACGTTTTTTTCAAATTTTCAAACTGTAACGTTTTTTTATTTTACGTTGTATTGTTTACCTTTATTATAATATCATGTTACATGTACAACTTTTTTTAAAACTGTAACGTCGTTTCATCTTAGGGTCATAATATGTAACACCCTGATGAAGGAAGGCTGTGCCTCCCGAAATATTGGTTTAAATATATATTCCTAGCCGTGTAACCAGCCTTGCTTGTTTCTTACCGTAATAGACATGAACATTTTGAAAAGGAAATCAGTCATGCCTTGCACGTAAAGCCGCGCCATGTCAGTTCCAGATATTGACTGTTTGATGAACAACAACAGACTTATTCGATTCGACCCCTTATTGCAGATCTACTGCAGTATTTTCGGAGGAAAAAAGACCACACACTATGCAAATGCGTTTTAAAAGTAAATCGATAACAAATAATGTATTAGCTAAGGGTTTGATAATAATTGATAATAATACTCCAACTTAACACCACGAATCGTTCTTCAAGAAAAGTACAGTTTGAAACACGAAGCTCTAACCAAAGCATCACATACTTGTGGCACGTGGCCGGGCTGGAAAAGCACAAATATTGGGAAATATTTTTGTCGCATAATTCATCCCTAAAACCGTTGTCTTCGTTCGTCAAATCGGCTTAGCTGTGGAATATGCTACCAAATACGAAGCATAACAGAAAAATGTTAATAAAGCAGTTAAATGCAGCAATTCACATACACCATATTCGAACAATTTTCTGTAAACTCAAGAAACTGAAGAAGTTATAATTTACTGCAAAAGTCGTAACTATTTGCAAGGATTTTAGAGGGCACTTTGTCAAGGCTACGTGGCTGATTGATTAACACTTGGCTTCGGTTGAGACTAACTAAAATCAGTTCATGCTTTCGTTTATTTCGATGGTTTTACAACCGACAACATTAATCGATAACAGTAAGGACCGTCAGTAAATTGTAATTGAAAACTGATGTGAGCCGTAATAGAGATGAACATCAGTTGAGAAACGAAATCAAAGGCTTGCTTGTAATTTCGTGTAAAACCGCACCATGTTTCCATATATTAACTCGTTTGATAAGCAACAACAGGCATTCGATTCGACCCCTTATTGCAGATTTACTGCAGCATTTCAGGAAGAAAAAGGACCACACCACTATACAAATGCATTTTAAAAGTAAATCTATAAAAAAGAATGTGTAAGCAAAGGATGCGAACTTAATATTCCAACTTAACACCACGAATCGATTTTTGAAGAAACATACAGTTTGAAACACGAAGCTATAACCAAAGCCTCATAAATTAGTGGAACCGGGCGGGGTTGCAAAAGCACAAATATTGGTAAATATTTTTGTCGCATAATTTATCCCTAAGACCGTTGTATCCGTTTATATTCAAATCGCCTTAGCTTAGCCTGGCAGTGGAATGTTGCGAAATACGAAGCATAACAGAAAATGTTAATATAGCAGTTAAATGCAGCAATTAATATACACCATATTCGAGTAATTTTCTGTCAAACTCAAGAAAATGAAGAAGTTATCACATACCGAAAAATTCCTAGCTATTCGCGAGGATTTTAGAGAGCGGCATTTAGTCACTCTACGTGGCTGGTTGATTAACAGCTTCCACAGAAGTCAAGAAGTGTCGACTAACTAAAATCAGTTCTTGCTCTCGCTTACTTCGGTGGTTTTATAGCTGAAAACATTTATCGATAACAGTAAATTTTAACTGAAAGCTGATGTAAACCATAATAGAGGTGAACATCTTTTGAGAAACGAAATCAAAGTAGGCTTGCTTGCTTGCATGTAAAGCCGCCGGCCATGTTTCCATAAACAACGCCGGAGACGTACTTTTCGCATAATTGATTCTGTGGGACGTAAAAGAACCCACACACTGTTCGAAATGAGTAGGGGACGTAGTTCCCGGTGTGGTGGTCTATCTCTCATCTGATGGTTAAATGCTCGGAGATATTAGCTGCACAAGCTACTCTAAAATCCGAGGGTAAATAAAGTAATGTACTTATTCGATTCGACCCCTTCTTACAGATTCACTGAAAAAGGACCACGACACCATGCAAATACGTTTAAGAGTAAATCGATAACAAAGAATATATATAACGAACTTAATACTCTGACGTAAACACCACGAATCGAATTTTAAGGAAACGTACAGCTTGAATACGAAACTATAACCATTGCATCATAAACTTGTGGAACCTGGGTTGGAAAGCACGCTGAATATTTATTAATTGGGAAATATTTTTGTTGTATAATTCATCCGTAGACCGTTGTTCAAACTCAATCGGCTTAGCTTAATCTGGCAGTGGAAATGCTGCGAAATACGAAGCATAGAAAAATGATTATTGATTCAGTCAAACGGAAGAAACAGAGGAAGTTATAATTTACTGCAAAAGTAACTATTCGTCGAAGACTGTTGAGGTCGTTTTTTCTCATTCCACGTGGTTGGTTGATTAACAAGTTCAGTCGAGTGCCGACTACTGAACTAAAATCATTTATCATGGTTTCGCGGCTTATTTCGAGATTTTAATACGGCTGACAACATTAATCGATAACAGTAAATTTTAAATGAGTGCTGATATTATCCGTAATAGAGATGAACATTTTGAGAAACGAAATCAAAGTAGTCTTGCTTGCACGTAAAGCGCGCCAAGTTTCCAGATATTTTAAATTGTCAGATATAACTACTTGATAAACAACAAGAGACTAATTCGATTCCCGTTATTGCAGTCGAATCATCCGTTGTTTAATGCCTGCTGCAGAATGTCTCTGAAAAAGGACCGTAACACTATGTAAATGTATTTTAAAACTCTACACGTAGGATCGGTGACACAATGGTGTTGTAAAAGGCGATTTCAGTATTATTGGCTTCCAAATTTCAAACTCTGTCTGACCGGATTTCGCTCCCTTCCTTATCATTTGGTAAGGAGACTGTAGGAATACGACTGATATAACGTAGATGATTTTTGACGACGTACCACTGATAAGCAGTCTTGAGCTTGTGTTCGACAAGCGTTTAGTATTTTACTGAATGCCTGTAAGGGCTAGCAGAGGCTAAAGTAATTATAGGTGAGTAAAGTATGCTCCCCAATAAACGGACACTGTATCCCGAACATCCCCCCTTCTTACATCCCACCTTTGATGTTAATTAAATTGAGGCTTGGTGGAACGGTAAAACGATACTGCTGCAAAAGTACACTTAACATTTATGCGTTGCATAATGTGACGGCCATTTTGATTTTGTGGAGCCCAAGTTTATATCGTTTGTGGCTACTGACTATTCTTATGTGTATCAACGACGTGAAGCTTCAATCGTTTTTGTTTTCATCTTCGCTGGTTTAAAAAAGTTCATTGCAACAATACTGAAAGTAAAGGAAACGTTCTTTGAAACTTTTATAGCACAGTTCGAGCGGAAAGCCCGAACCCTGAGAAGTTCATGCATTCAAACAAGCTGTAACTTCCCTCAACAGTGTCAAGCTAAGCACACAAAAAGTGTCTATTGATACTTACAACCTTTTGATACAGAACAATTCCTCACCAACCAACTCGAGAGAAGGAACTAACCGCGATCCCCCACAATTCACACGCCTTTCCCATTGCTACTGCGCATACTTTCTGCGCATGTCGGGATTGTCATCGGGACGGTGTTTAAATAATGATGATGATGAAGATGATGGGCGACAGATCAGAAAATTCCTTACCGTCAGGAGCTCCTGTTACCGTTCAATCGACAAAGACACTGGTCCACGCCTCTCTTAAAAGAGTAGGGAACACTTCTACATAGTTCCCAGTGCTTTGTGGTCTGCCCCGTGACTCACATCTCAGGGTTGGGTGGAGGCTGACTGCCTGGCATCAAGAGCCTCTGCTGGTCATAGAAACCTCCGGGGAGGGCCTGTGCGAGGCCCTATGCGACACTTTGCTCGTATGAACTAGGATTAATTGTGTTTACGTGAAGTATCCAGGTCAAGAAGAGAGGATATGTTAACAATGGACAAACGCGAAATGTTGAAAGTCAACAAGGCTTCTCACGCTCCAGTTTGATTCTATTTGTTTGTGGATTGAAATTCATAACTCAGGCTTGTGAAAATAATTAAATAACTTGTACCATAGAAAGATAACAAATTGCCCGTTGAACGAGAAATTTCTTTCTTTAAAAAGGCTTTTCCGACCACTTGGCCACCTGATTGACAACCCAAAACCACAAACCACCTCAGCGTGAAAGGTCAAATGGCGTGTTTTTCAAACGTACAAGGAAAAGCTAAAGATATTGAGATCTGACAAGCTGCAATTAGTGGCGAAAGGCCCTTCTTTCAGCAGACAGCTGAGCAGAGGGCGGTAGCTTATCTTGTGACAGGTTTTAAGAGTGTGTTCCAAGGCCGATTTTGGAAGCTAACACCACAGGAAGCGTTCAAGCTTTGTGAGAAATAAACCGATTAACAACTGGTATTTTACACACTCTAAACTGCAAAACCAGCCGTATTTTTGCGTTGGTCGAATGCGAGGTCTCGTCAAACGAATGGTCTGGAGCGAGAATTCGCGCCTTCAAAAAACGAAAATAAAAACCGCCATTGTTTTGCAGTCAAGTCACACTCAGGCTACGGTTGGATGATTACAATATTCAAATTAAAACGCGCTAAGTATTTTGACTGAAAGTGCCAGGAAAACAAAAAGAATGAGGCCATTCTAGCCGAGCGAACGCATGCAAATTGTTTTTGTTGTTTCAGCTCACTTCAAGGCTCGACAGACCTATTATTTCTTTCTTTATTTACTTGTTTGTTTTTTTGTTTATCTATTTATGAAACACATGTTCGAATGAACAAAACTTAAAGAATAATTTTCGGTTGTTTCTTTTTAATATCCATGGCGTGACCTAGAATACAAAGAGAAAGACAAATTACAGTCATAATTACTCAACAGTACTGATACTACACACTACTTGTTGTGCTTACATTACAGTCACAGGGATATTTTGTGAATTTTTGGGTGATTTTTAAGTATATTTGGGAAGAGATATTTTATTTTCAAAGGATTAGTTAAATTTAATCGGGGGAATCTGACGAAATATTCAGAAGATTTTCATGAAGGTTTAAAATTGGAATTTGAGGTTGAAAATTAGTAAATGGACATCAAAACAGTTCCCGTGACCAACCTGCAGTGCTTTTGTCGGGTGTCAACTGTCTGGTGGTGTTTCAAAACATTTTTACTCCGTCGGGATTCCTGTGGAACGGAACTGACACAACTCTGACAATACCGCCATGTTGGCAAAAGATAGCACGATAGCAGTGTGCCGTTCTCAGAGGGGAAACACAGCTTTTTAAAACTGTAAATCGACAGATAAAGTTCCCCCATTACTCGACTTGAAGCAGGTTGAAGTGTGAATTCGCAGTTATTATATAAGTTTATATTGATGCTTAAGATATATAAGATTTATAATTATGATGATTCTCTACAAATATTGTTTGCTCTTTGGATTTAATAGAAAATCATAACATCATGAACATAACGACTTAAAGATAAAACTGATCTTTCCTGGTCATCTCGTTGAAAAATGACCAGGTCCCAGTTGGCTTGTTAGCTCAGTTGGCCGAGCGCTGCACCGGTATCGCAGAGGTCGTGGGTTCGAATCCCGTACAAGCCTGAATTTTTTCAGGCTTTATTTTTCACTGCTGCTTAAGTAGTGTTCATAGCTGCCATGATCATTCACAGATTCATTCTTTAATCCGCAGATTCAAATATATGATTTTCATATCGTCATCCTCACTTACGCTGTGAGTTGGATTTCCAATTTTCTCCAGACAATCTTCTATCTGCTAATCTTGTTTAATTTCCTTATGTGTCAATTTTTGCCTAGAATCTAGCGATGAACCACTCTTGGATGCTAACCACTGTTGTATATATTCGTTCCTTAATTTCTTTTTCATATTAGAATGAGCAGTCTTGAGGTTTTGCAAGGTTAGGGTTTCCTGTGTAAAATTATTGGGCACCATAACATCACTACTGAATACACTAAAAGATTACCTTTATTTTTTTGCATATTGGAATGCTTCACATAACAAAGGGTTATTTGTTTGATAATTCAGTCGCTGCCAATTATAAAATTATATAGCTGCTTTGATATTAACACAGTCACTTAAGGGGTTACTCACTGAAGTGAGAGAGTGAGTGAGTGAGTGAGTGAGTGAGTGAGTAACAGTAACAGTATACCTTTATTGTGCCGTACTCTCACAAGGGAGGTATTGGTCTCTTTACAATAAAGAGTCTAAAATTTTAACGACTCAAGTGAGTGATTGAGTGAGTGAGTGCCATAACACTGCCTCCTATACCTCATGGCATAACTACGTCATCCATGAGCTAAAAGTCAAGAGCACTGTAGATGGCGGACGGAATTTGAAAAAGCCTACGTGTAGCCGTACCCAGCCCCAAAGGAAACCCGGGAGGAAGGGAACGTCTATGAAGAGCTGGCACGAATCGTGCCACGGCACGTGACTTCACAGTAATTTGTGTAGGTTGTTTAAATAAATTCTATTTTCTGCGAAAGTGTGTATGTTTACTCGTGTGGACAAAGGCCTTAAATTTCTGTTCTTTAGAGTTCATGATCATTTGCTAGTAAATGTTCCTTTTTCAAATGTATACTGTGTTTCTAAGAGATTGAAAAGGATTACGAGCAATATTTGATCAAAACCAAGACTGAAGGCAATCTTTGATGTAAACCGATCGCGCTAACAAATTTAGATTTCGTCGTGTAGGTAGTAACAGCTTGTATTTGTAGGCACTGTTGTCAATACAAAGGATGGTTGAGATCGGATCTTTGAAACATGTAAAACTGATGAGAATAAGTGAAATTGCATGGGATAAACTGTTTTTGTAGGCGAGACCTTGGGATTTGTGCACTTTCAAGTAGCGAGAACTTTTAAAATTGACGTAATTAAGTCACCATACTGCCGGAAAACAAAAACGAAAGGTCAATTTCTTTATGGGTAGCTTTAAGGCAAGCCTATTTACTCAAGTGCCGTACACACTTCCGCTTTCCAACCGTTTTACTAGCGCGGTCATTGCATGATGCAGCCATTTTTTTCCTGGATTCCTTCTGTGGTGGTGAACTTCTGAGCAAGTGGTAAGTGATAAACTGAAAGTTAACGTTGCTCTTTAAACAGTGAAAGTTATGGCTATCGTGAAAAATATTAAACACTTGATGACTGGTCCAGAGGGAAAGAGTGAACTTTGTTTTCTGACAAATTGCGCGTGTGCAAAGCAATGTTCAGAGTACCGGTAAAATTTAGGGAAAATCGTCTCAAATAGCCTCAAGAAAAACGCTTGATAAATTTGTTGTAATCTGACAGCCAGACAAAAATGCGAAGTGAATGTTTGGCTTTCAGTTGACCAGCGGCAAATAGTTTAATTTTGCGTGAACTATAGGGAAGATCGGGGAAACAAAGCAATCCGATCTTCTATCTTGTCTGCTTTTCTTTTTGCGGAACAGAAGGATCTAAATGTTGACAAGGCAGTTTTTGTTATTGACTGAGTATTTTTGGAGGCCTCATGTCCAATGAGACAAGCGATTTCTTCTCTTCATTCACAAACGCTCGAAGTGCGGAACAGACTCCATCATAGAAAAGAAATCAAAAGAATAAGAGGTGGTCGACTTAACCTTTACTCTGGCTTTTTTATACCGATACTCTGACTACAGCAACTTAATTAAATGCATATCAAGAAAAGTGTCGACTGTTGTAGTTATAACTGGGATCTCTCAAAAATCAGTCAAAATTTTATAGACACAAGAGCTCAGTTCTAATCGACACGAAAAGTATTTCAGATCAGCGCATTCTTCGAATCCCATGTCAATTATCGTATGTTCGTTCAAGTGTTGTTTTGCCGTATTGTTTTAATCTAAGCACCTAAGCAAGGACCAGTGTTGGGAGTAACGAGTTTTCAGCATGATTTCTGAATTCAGTTCTTAAGGCATTTTTCTCGTCTGTAATTAACCTTTTTAAAGGAGCACTGTCACCGGGATTTTTGTTGTTTTTGGTTCAATTCTGCCAAAATTACTGCCTTTTACCTGTTATCGTGCAAAAACTGCTTCTACAGAATCAGCAAGATGAATTCCAATGAAATTTTAGCAGGAAGAGCTAACCATAATAATTTTTTTTGGTGATTTTTCAATGCATAGCTTGAAATTTTGAAAAAACTGGCAAGTTTTTTCAAATTTCAATCCATTTCCATCCTCGTCATCTTACATGGAATACAGACGTTTATGGTGTCAATGCAGTACTAAAGTCTTTGGCAACAAAACTGGACCATTATTTTAAGGTTTCCACTGATGCATTGGCAGTTTTAAGCTTTTTTAAGTGCTGGTACAATAGCGTGACACTGCCCCTTTAAGTCAGCCGTCACAATTAGTTAATTTGTACATTCCGGTCCTAATATAAGAGTTGAATGAAAGATTTTATCCCAGCGCGACTCTATTTCTGGTGCAGTTAACTGTAAGACCGTAACAGTATTCTAAGATACAAATGTTTATGTGATGCCTTTAAACTTCTTGTTTGAATATTGTTTAAATAAAAAAAAATAATAATAACAAAAAAATAAAAAAGTTAGTCCGAGAACAAATAATATGAGAAAGCATTGCTTTTGTAGACGAGGCATAAATGCTATGTTAATGTAAATGGGTTATCAGACAAACGAATGCCATTAAAGTGCCATGAAACTGAAAGTAGACTGCGGAAAAAATAGAGAAATTAAGGAAAATTCCCAGATATATCTCAGATTATGCTTACGTGTCGTAAGGTTTAATGATTGGGTACAGTTAACACTCACTAGATAACAGCAACTGAAATAGATCTGAAGACAAACAGACGTCCGTTTATCGACATTTGGGTTTAGCAAACCGGTTTGGTCTCCTCCCACTATCCAAGCCGCCATCAGTTAAGGAGCAAACATTGCGCTAATTTGTAATTGTTATTTGGCAGATGACAAAATTTAACTTTGCCTGACCCGCGTGGGTTTCAACTTCTTTTTTGCCATTTGAAGTCCTATGCAGATGCAGGCGTTGCATCCCGGCCGTCAGCGTCCTGATTATTTGCGAATAACGGTTCTCAAAATAGGATTTCGGCGATGCAAACGTCTAAGAATGTATTTTCGTTTTTGTTAACAACTTGTTTTTAGCGGAACTACTCCCTTGACGAAAGTTTCACTTTCTAACATGTTTTTCTTTATTTCAACTTCCTATTTTTCTTCGAAACATCAGTAATGTTAAAGAGGTCATCGCTGATGTAACCTAGGTAAGAGTCGAATTTTTATAACACTTAGTGAAAACATTTTTCCCGTCTCGTTTCTCTATCCAGTAAGTGGTGTTTGATTTGCATTCCAAAAGTTTCCTTGTGTCCACTCACGCAACTTTATTACTCTCCAATTTTCCTCTTATCAATACATTTTTTTATTAAAAGCTGAAATAACTGTTACGTTGTTAGGGGACTGACAGGGCTACAGTAAACAACAGGTTGGAGAAGTCTTAACGTACTACTCTCTTCTCCAATAGACCACGACAAGGCTCTTATTAAGTTTACTTAGGTGGTAGGTAGCTTTATTAAAAATCCATTGCAGCCCAAGGGCTGGATTACGGGCTGTGCAATACGTAATACTAAAATACGAGAAAGGGTAGAAAAAATACAAAAAACTATTATAAAGATACTACGTCATGAAATTTAAAAAATAGCCGCGAATTTACGATGATAAAACCATTAGAAAATATCCGCGTTATACATGATAAAACTATTCATTAGTCTATTTGCTCTACAAAGAGGTACGTTAAAAGCGCGCTTTCTCCTTAAGGCTACAGTGCTAAGATTACGTGGCGGCAAAAGGCCATGTAATTTGTGGAGGCTGTTGTCCTTAATCTCATTGAATAGGCGCTCTGTCAGCCATTGGCGCCGTTGATGGAGGGTGGCAATGTTGCACTCTTTGAGAGCCTCTTGATAGCCTAAATCTGGGAATAGAGATAGAGATAGGGATAGAGATAGTAAAGCGAGCCTAACACGCTAGCGCGCAGGCAAAAAAAATCGCCTCGCGCAAGGAGACACGTTGTTTGGGGAGCGGTACTTTGACAAATGCAAAATTTGCAATTAATCTACTCTATAGATAGCACTAAAATTTCGCAAAAAAGGCACTCAATATATTATACAGACAGAATATTTCGCAGAGATTGAAATTTCATTACCGGCGAAGTAGTCAATCAATACATTATACAGAGAGATTATTTCGCAGTTATTGACATTTCAATAACGGCGAAGTAGTCAATCAACATCTTATACAGAGAGAAGATTTCGCAGTTAGTGTAATTTCATTAACGGCGAAGTTGTCGATCACAATAATAGAATAGAGGGTATATTTCGCAGTTAGCGTAATTTCAATGACGGCGAAGTAGTCGATCTCAATAATAGAATAGAAGGAATATTTCGCAGTTAGTGTAATTTCATTAACGGCGAAGTTGTCAATCACAATTATAGAATAGAGGGTATATTCGCAGTTAGTGTAATTTCATTAACGGCAAAGTTGTCGATCACAATAATAGAATAGAAGGGATATTTCGCAGTTAGTGTAATTTCATTAACGGCGAAGTTGTCGATCACAATAATAGAATAGAAGGAATATTTCGCAGTTAGTGTAATTTCATTAACGGCGAAGTTGTCAATCACAATTATAGAATAGAGGGTATATTCGCAGTTAGTGTAATTTCATTAACGGCGAAGTAGTCGATCACAATTATAGAATAGAGGGTATATTTCGCAGTTAGTGTAATTTCATTAACGGCGAAGTAGTCGACCTCAATAATAGAATAGAAGGAATATTTCGCAGTTAGTGTAATTTCATTAACGGCGAAGTTGTCGATCACAATAATAGAATAGAGGGTATATTTCGCAGTTAGTGTAATTTCATTAACGGCGAAGTAGTCGATCTCAATAATAGAATAGAAGGGATATTTCGCAGTTAGTGTAATTTCATTAACGGCGAAGTTGTCAATCACAATTATAGAATAGAGGGTATATTCGCAGTTAGTGTAATTTCATTAACGGCGAAGTTGTCGATCACAATAATAGAATAGAGGGTATATTTCGCAGTTAGTGTAATTTCATTAACGGCGAAGTAGTCGATCTCAATAATAGAATAGAAGGGATATTTCGCAGTTAGTGTAATTTCATTAACGGCGAAGTTGTCGATCACAATAATAGAATAGAAGGGATATTTCGCAGTTAGTGTAATTTCATTAACGGCGAAGTAGTCGATCTCAATAATAGAATAGAAGGAATATTTCGCAGTTAGTGTAATTTCATTAACGGCGAAGTAGTCAATCACAATTATAGAATAGAAGGGATATTTCGCAGTTAGCGTAATTTCATTAACGGCGAAGTTGTCAATCACAATTATAGAATAGAGGGTATATTTCGCAGTTAGTGTAATTTCATTAACGGCGAAGTTGTCAATCACAATTATAGAATAGAGGGTATATTTCGCAGTTAGCGTAATTTCATTAACGGCGAAGTAGTCAATCACAATTATAGAATAGAAGGGATATTTCGCAGTTAGTGTAATTTCATTAACGGCGAAGTTGTCAATCACAATTATAGAATAGAGGGTATATTCGCAGTTAGTGTAATTTCATTAACGGCGAAGTTGTCGATCACAATAATAGAATAGAGGGTATATTTCGCAGTTAGTGTAATTTCATTAACGGCGAAGTAGTCGATCTCAATAATAGAATAGAAGGGATATTTCGCAGTTAGTGTAATTTCATTAACGGCGAAGTTGTCGATCACAATAATAGAATAGAAGGGATATTTCGCAGTTAGTGTAATTTCATTAACGGCGAAGTAGTCGATCTCAATAATAGAATAGAAGGAATATTTCGCAGTTAGTGTAATTTCATTAACGGCGAAGTAGTCAATCACAATTATAGAATAGAAGGGATATTTCGCAGTTAGCGTAATTTCATTAACGGCGAAGTTGTCAATCACAATTATAGAATAGAGGGTATATTTCGCAGTTAGTGTAATTTCATTAACGGCGAAGTTGTCAATCACAATTATAGAATAGAGGGTATATTTCGCAGTTAGCGTAATTTCATTAACGGCGAAGTAGTCAATCACAATTATAGAATAGAAGGGATATTTCGCAGTTAGTGTAATTTCATTAACGGCGAAGTTGTCAATCACAATTATAGAATAGAGGGTATATTTCGCAGTTAGTGTAATTTCATTAACGGCGAAGTAGTCAATCACAATTATAGAATAGAAGGGATATTTCGCAGTTAGCGTAATTTCATTAACGGCGAAGTAGTCGATCTCAATAATAGAATAGAAGGAATATTTCGCAGTTAGCGTAATTTCATTAACGGCGAAGTAGTCGATCTCAATAATAGAATAGAAGGAATATTTCGCAGTTAGCGTAATTTCATTAACGGCGAAGTAGTCGATCTCAATAATAGAATAGAAGGAATATTTCGCAGTTAGCGTAATTTCATTAACGGCGAAGTAGTCGATCTCAATAATAGAATAGAAGGGATATTTCGCAGTTAGTGTAATTTCATTAACGGCGAAGTAGTCGATCTCAATAATAGAATAGAAGGGATATTTCGCAGTTAGCGTAATTTCATTAACGGCGAAGTAGTCGATCTCAATAATAGAATAGAAGGAATATTTCGCAGTTAGCGTAATTTCATTAACGGCGAAGTAGTCGATCTCAATAATAGAATAGAGGGTATATTTCGCAGTTAGCGTAATTTCATTAACGGCGAAGTAGTCGATCTCAATAATAGAATAAAAGGGATATTTCGCAGTTAGTGTAATTTCATTAACGGCGAAGTAGTCGATCTCAATAATAGAAAAGAAGGAATATTTCGCAGTTAGCGTAATTTCATTAACGGCGAAGTTGTCGGGTATATTTCGCAGTTAGTATAATTTCATTAATTGCGAAGTAGTCGATCACAATTAGTGTAATTTCATTCACTGCGAAGAAGTCGATCTTGAAATAGAATGGAGGTTATATTTCGCAGTTAGTGTAATTTCATTAACGGCGAAGTAGTCAATCACAATGACAAAATAGAGGGTATATTTCGCATGCAGTTAGATCTAAAGAAAGTGTGCTTTCTTTAATCATGGCGGACGAAACTATATTCAGCAGGTACGTTTTTGGCAGCTTATTTTTATGAGGGTTTGCATTGATTTCGTACTTTAAAGAGTACGGAGAGTTTAGTATAACTTTTTTTTCTCCTGTTTTTTGAGAAAACTCTGGATTCAGGAAACCGAACTTGGTCACTGTACAAGTGATGAAGCACGAGAAAGAAAGCCTTTAATGAGTTAGGTTCTTTTTCTTAGTTATGTACTGACGTCGTTTGCACAATTAAAGTAATTCAAGAAGTTGAACAGCTGGGTTAACTTTGTTGTTGTGAAAACGTTTAGAGGTTTAACTTCTTTTTCATATTTATCAGTCATCCTAGAACTTAATGGTTTATGTTTACACAGTAGTGACACAGTTGTTGCGGGATGTTTATTTTGTCTTTTCAATTGAAACAAAATAAAATCTTATCAAGTCTGCGTCGCTTTGTCCGCGACGTTTAGTTTTTGTCCGTATACTATTCTCTTTCGCTTTCCGCTTCCCTCGGTTCCTTGAGTGTGATTTCCTTGGCATGGTAAACGCACAGATGTGAGTACGGGCAATAAAATAAAGTTAAACTAGGGCGCCAAGACATGAATACCGAAAACAAGAAACTACGAAAACATTGACCACATCGACAAAAATGCATACAAAGACATAAAAAGAAGAACTGTTATTTCATTTCCGATTCAACATCCTCAGCGAAATTTGTGGTCCCAACAGATATTTAGAGGAAGCCCTTCGCCGTTAATGAGATTCCATTAACTGCGAAGTTTGCGGCTCCAAGAAATATTTAGAGGAAACCCTTCGCCGTTAATGAGATTCCATTTACTGCGAAATCTGTGGTTCCAACATATATTTAGAGGAAACCTTTTGCCGTTAACGAGATTCCATTTACTACGAAGTTTGTGGTCCCAACATATCTTTAGAGGAAACCCTTCGCCGTTAATGAGATTCCATTAACTGCGAAGTTCGTGGTTCCAACATATATTTTATTATTTAGAGGAAACCCTTCGCCGTTAATGAGATTCCATTTACTGCGAAATTTGTGGTCCCAACAAAGATTTAGAGGAAACCTTTCGCCGTTAATGAGATTCCATTTACTGCGAAATTTGTGGTCCCAACAAATATTTAGAGGAAGCCCTTCGCCGCTAATGAGATTCCATTTACTGCGAAATTTGTGGTCCCAACATATATTTAGAGGAAAACCTTTCGCCGTTAATGACATTGCAATAACTGCGAAATTTTCCTTCGGTATATAATAAAAGTATACTGATAAATGTTTTGGCGAAATTTTATTACATTTCTGTAGATAAAATTAACTGCAAAATTTTCATTTATATATATACCCTTTGGGGAGAGGAAAGGAAAGGAATTAGCCAATCAAACAATCGGAATTTTGCGGCTTCCAGAGGCCACAGAGGAGGAGGCCTTTCGTTTCCTTTCCACTCTCAAATCTTATCTCCCCCCTCCCCTCCCCCCCTCTCTCTTCCCAGCCTATTTTTAATATCACATATCTTTGGTGTCATTTTTTGCCCTTTAATCTCGCTCTCCTCCACGTTTGCTTACGAAAGCTGGCAGCGTCCCGTAACCAGAAGTGCAAGGATTTGGGATTCCGGACCGCTTAGACACTTAAATGTATCGTTTCCATCGCTTGCGTAGCAGAGATTCTTGTCTTTTTTTGTCGTACTTCCTCATTCTCGAAAAGATCTCTAATAACTGCTCCTGGTTGGATGGAGATTATGCCGTCATTAATTGCGTTTGGTTCATATCTCTTGGCATCGACGCTTTGAAGGCTAATGATACTTACGACCAAAGACGATACTGCAGAGTTCTTCAGTAGCTATTCAGTGCCAATCACCATACCAGTAACCATAATCCCTTCGAAACAGCGCGAAAACATTTTTCGTGACATGGAATGACTTAATTTACTTAGCTCTTAACAATATTCGCTTAAGCTTTTATAATAAGAACGCAGTAATATATAGAACAAGGGGATTAGTGGTTTTTAGTAATTACCGCAAAACCATACGTTGGCATTACACAGGACGGGATGCAATAAAAGACATTTCAAGTTGACGATAATTGTACAGGGTGAAAGGGAACTCAATACCGTGACAATAAAGACTAGTCATTCTTTTGGGTTACAGAAGATCTTACAAAAGGTACAATTTAACAAAGTGCAAGGAGGATTATTTCACGGTACATAAGAGTGGTGAGTAACTTTAACTTCAGTTAGTATTAGACGGAAATATCCCAATCCGACAGCTAGTGACACAATTAATGACGGTATCTCGCCTTTTTTATTTTCAATTTATATAATTAGTTTGACATCTAGCTTTAAGGGAGGTGGCTTAATTGATAAAGTTAGCGTTCCGAAAACAATGAAAGCCATAATAACTGAACCCTGCAAATGTTAATGAAAAATATATCAGTAATTGAACTGGATAGATAGTCATTTGGTTATATTTATGATTCTCATAAAATTTGGTGGCGGCTCACTCTAATAAGAGAGTAAAATATGCGGGTTGTTTGACGTCTTCGAAAGGAGTTATTTAGTTATATTTCATACAAGAAGCGAAAACTTAAGGTTGTGTTTGATGTAAATGGTTACGAAATGAAGCATTAGCGTGCCACGAAACTGAAACGTAAGTAGCATTGCGGAAAGAATATTAAGGTAAATTCCCCTGATTTGTCTTAGACTGGGCTTACGGGTTGTAAAGTTTGATGATTGAGTCCATTTAACACTCACTAGGTAACGAACAGTCAGTCACGGTGTTCCCCTACAATCCATAGCGGCTATCAGATAACAAGTACTGAAACAAGCATTGCGCTAGTTCAGTTAAAATAGGATCGATGATGATGATGATGACGATGATGATAACTTTATTTAACGAGGGTACATTACAGTGATCCCGGTGACGCAAACGTTAAAGAATGTCTACCAAATGTCTACCACCTTGACGAATGTGTAACCTAACCCCTTAAATGGTTTTTTTTTTTTTGTTTTTTTTGGTTTTAAATTCTTATTTTTTCCGGAACCATCCGTAAAGGAAAGTGGCAATTAGGTCATCGTTGACATCACCTCATCCGCCGGTTCCAAAACATTTTTCCCGTCACGTTTCTCTACCCAATAAGTGGTGCTCCGATTTGCAATCCTAAAGGATTCTCCCCCGGCAAACTTTTTGCAAATGACAAACACTCTCTATGCCAATGTTTTAAAATCGTGTTGCCGGCTTTCTGTATATGTTGTCCAGAGGACAAACAGAAACACTTGAATTCTCACAAACGTAACATTATTTTGCAACTGTCATGCGCGCGGTCAAACGGCGAAAACTATCATCAACTATCATGCGATTTTTGAGCAGGTTCAAAGTGAATGATAGTTGATGATAGTCGATGATAGTGCATGATAGTTCGTGTTCAAACGCGCGTGATAGTTAAAACTATCATCGATTATCATCAACTATCATTACCGTTTGAACGGGGCTTTAGACAACGTGGGGCCCATCATTATAAAGAGCCAGCTTGATCTCTTAGACTGTTAGCATTACATTTCTGGATAGTCGAGACCGAAAGCCATCAAATTTGCGCCGAGACTGAAGCGACCGAGCTGGGTTTCAGCCGGCAACTGTGATTTCACGCGCCTTACGTCTGACCAGAAAGAAATAGATGTGCCTAATAGGTGCATTCTGTTCACCTCGTTGCTTACTTATAAGTTCGAAAGCTCCTACTTCTGGATGCGCCGTGCTGGTTTTCACTGACTATCGCAGAGTTCTTATCTCCGATGTCCAGCGCACATGAAACACAGCCTGGGTACTCTTTTTATTTTCGTATTCTAATATAGTCCGAAACAATTCTTTTTGGTAATGATAACAAAACAAAACCAAATTTAACAAAAAAAATTATAAGCATCTCCGAGGACTGATTATGTCTATTGATTAATTATAAGAAACAGAAAAAAGAGGAACTCGCCTCAGAATAATGTTATTTTGACATGATGCACACTGTATTAGCATACTGATGTGGTACTACAACGAACACATGTGTGTGCTGCCTGTATGTCTAACTTGCGCAGTCCAAAAGGAAGTTTCATGCTATTGGTCTAAGTCCCAGGAAGTTCACATGACACTGGGAATTAGTTTAGGCACTTGTATACGAGGCAGCAAATGCCAATTAAATGTTCAAGCAAGCAAATATAGACAACAAAGAATATAAAAGCAGGCAGCGATATACAACGCAGAATGGTTTTAAATTCTGTGTATTATATTTCGGCTGGCCAAACCAGCCTTCTTCAAATTGGCCGAGCGCGTAGCGCGAGGCTGATTTGAAATTACGAGCACGATTACCCCTGAATTGTACGACACGAAGTCCGATTACCAATTAATTGTGTCAATAACAAAATGCAAGAAACTCTAGAGGTCAACTTTTTAAATTGTAAAATGTATTGTACAAAATAACCAACAGAAATTGTTGGTATTTTACAAAGCACTAAAATTGACAACTGACACGACATGGCAGCCACTGCTCAACATACCCAAATAAGGTAACTGTGCGATTTGGCCTGTCCAATTACAAGTGTTTGTAATTGGACAGCTCAAATCGGACAGTTTGGACCGGAAGCAGTCAATTAAGACACAAATAAAGGCTGTTAAGAACCAATCACATTCGAGCATTTTGTTATTGACACAATTAACAGCATAACATACTAAAATAAAAATAGTAGCAAAATAATAACACAAATTACTGACAAAATGCTACAACGAAGGGACGAAGGTATAAATTCGCACACCTATGAGGGTCTATCGCACACTAACCTATGGCAGGTTGGTGGGCACAGAAATAAAGAGGGTTTATATACCCATCTTCGCTAAGATTATGAAGATTTGCTTCATCATAACAATATATGTAAAACCCTAGAAGAAATGGCATGGTATATCTAAATATAGAAATGCATGTGCATAAATCTGATAAATTCTTAGGAGAGAATTTAAAATAGCGGCAAGAGTCAACTTCATTACACAAACAGCCTAAGTTATAAACAACAAAACCTTTAAAGAAAGCGTGGTACGAAAATGAAAGTGAAACTTAATCCGTAATATACATTCAGTTCATCACTCGATCGCTTCAATTCTTATCATTTCAAATACTGGTATGATTAAAGCTACCTGTGTTCTAGTTTTATTTTTTTTTTTAGTTCGAAAGGCGGTGTGAAGAGGGCAAATTAAAATTGTATTGAAACCGTTGACAGTTGATTGCAGCAAGCACGATGAGCACAATTAAAGACTGAGAGGGCGGCATGATCACCTTTTGTCGCTAGTACTGGTCAGTAATACGTTGTGCAAGATTGTATAAACGAGTAAGTAAGTAAGTAAGTAAGAACTTTATTAATGTGTCAAAATCGCTAGCATACAATGTCTACTAATTGGGGACACCTAGCTACAATTAGTTATCAAGTGAATAAAATATGAAATATATGTACATGTGTATATGTTGAATAAACGGTGAGTCAGAGTGAGAAAATCCAGCTCATCAAGGCATTAATTAGTGTTAGTCAAACTAAACCTAAAGCACCCAAAATTATAACTGTAAATTCAAAACTTATCTGGCAAATTTGAGACTGGAGATAGTTCCTTCGCCTGCTCCTTAATTTGTTTTGGCGGATGCGACAAAGCTTATGCTTGCTCGTAGACCTTACTCTTAGAGAACGCGGGCTGGGGCCCATCATTATAAACAGTTATAAAGCGCAGGCTTGCATCAGGTTTGCTTTCATGGACTGTTAGCAGTCCATTTCTGAATAGTCGAGGCCAAATTAAAGTAAACAAAAGATTGGTGAGACTGAAGCGAGCGAGCTCGGCTGGGTTTCAGCATTTTCACGCGCCTTTAATTTCGTCTAACCAGAAACAAATAGCTAGAAATACCCTTCTAATAGCTGCACTCTGTTGACCTCGTGGCTTCTAGTTCGAAAGCTCCTGTTTCCAGATATGCCATGCCAGTTTTCACTAGCACATAGAACTTTTACTCTCCGACGGATGCCCAGCGCACATGAAACACAGCCTGGGTATTCTTTTATCTAAAGTTACTAAGTAAGCTCCATGTTGAGCTCTTCAAATCTTAACTTCATATGTTAGGTGCTCGACAAATTAACTTTGATATTCCAGACTCAAGCAAAGCTCTCTTTTGACATGCTTTTCGACCGAAATTTGTAGCCGGTCCTTAGAAAAATACATTGAAAAAGCTTACTTATTTTCCTGCAGTCAAGCAGAGCGATATAACGTTCGCGTCTCCTGTTATTACTTCTTTTTCTTTGCAATTTCAACGCACAAAAAACTAACTGACTGGTTTACTAGATCATGTGACCTAATACATGTATTGTGCATCCCTGAAATTCTGTTTGTTGGGCGAACATTCGGTCACGGCGTCACAGGCTTCTCGGGACACTTCCCAGTGTTTACACGATGAAATATTCCCCCAAACTGTCGAGTAATTATTAGACGCTTACGGACGTAACCTTTAACTGGTTTTACGTAAAATTTGAACCTCGCTTACGTTTAGTTTAGAGGTTCGGGTGTGGGCGCCGATTCTCCCGAGTTTTCCCTTCTGTTTCAAACTACCTTACTATGGGAAATTAATGATGCACTTTAACAACGGCGAAGAAAATTGACGTTGCACAAAATAATCGCGAATTTTCCAAAAGTTAGGTTAACATACATCAAATTAACGCGAAATTTTTGAAAAAAAATTAACTTTATTTTACGCGAATTTGCTGCAACACAAACGTCTCAAAAGCCGTAAATCGATCTAGAGAGCTATCCCCTGGGGGAAACGGATCAATACGAAGGCCAGTCGAAAGACATTTTCGGAACTCAATGCTTAAAGAAGAACTGTCAGATAGTGAAATAAAGGTGCTGTAAAAAAACAACGATGTAAAATATTGTGATTTAAATTAACATTGACCTAAATTAGGATGAATTAAATTAACGCGATTTTTTTTTTAAATCGCGTTAATAAAGTGCATCGTTAATTTCCTATAATAAGGTAGGTTTGAAATAAGTTTCATTACTTCATGTAATTTCTTGTTAAAGGGAAAAGGGGCTGAGGCGGATCGGATCTACTTCTGACCTGTTTCAGGCCATAGGCTCCTTCCAGCGAAAATATATGCGGATAGATAGTACTCGTCCGCAAAAAAAAACGTCCCGACTTTTTTTGTAATAATTCGGTACTACTTGTAAACAAAACTATTTTTAAAGAACTTAAGTATCGAACTAATATATTTGTTTTAATTGAAAAGAAATCAATTTTGATCAATAATGTGTTCAAGGTTGGCAGCGGAAAAAAGGAAAGTGTTGCGATTGAAATCAACTCTTATAACTCCTACCACTCGATAGTTAAGCAGTAACTGCCTCACCTTGAATCAGTGAAGTCTACACCGGTAGAGATTTAACAGCCCGTAATTATTGTTTAAACTTTTCTTAAATCAACCGATTAACCGTGAACTGTCTCAGTGTGCATATGTTTAACAGGCAGACGCACAAGAAGCTAGTCACGACAAATAACTTTCAAGTCAGCGAATACTGACAAACAATTATTCACCGAAGTGGAGGTGAATAGTGGTGGATGCGGCGAGGTAAATATCCACCACTTTCACCGACACTGAGGTGAATAATTGTTTTAGTATATACCACACAAGCTGAATAGTTAGCGGACTAAAACATTGCTTTATGTGTGACAATATACCGACAAGCGGTCGGAAATTGTAAAATCTCGCGCGCCGACTGCTCGGAGGTCAATAGTACTTGCTAATCACCTCCGAGTTAACCAATCAGAGCGCGCGAAAAAGTACCATTCACTTGTGTGGTATTATATGTGATATTCATACTTTCCTTTTGTTTATTTATTTATTTATTTGTATGTTTTTTATGTATAATTACTCAAGGTAATTTGGAACTAACACAATAACCAGCTTTTTGTCCTTCCTTAGTAACATTGAAAACTCAGTCTCAGACATTGAATAGGTCTAAATAAGATGTAATGACAAGTTAAAAACGGTATGAAATAAACAGTCATCAGCATGATGTAAGCACCATTGTTTTGTACTTACCGCGTTGTATTGTTCTGCATTGGAGGGTTAGCCTGGTGTCTGCTCCGTGTGCCTTGCAGATTGTTATTCTGCGTGAGGAATGCAAAATCACAAGTGTCTCTTTCTTTTTTTAATAATCTGATTTGTTTTTTCGAGGGTGAATGTGGTTCTTACGTAAAGGTCGGTCCATCGAAATGTTCAGCCTTGTGCAAGCTGTAGTGAAAATGGTTGAATTGAAATAAGCCAATACATTAGATCCGAATTAGTTTCCACAAACACGTGGTTAAATAAGAAATAAGTTAACACTGTGGCTTCTACAAGTAATTTTCAGTTTCTCGTGTGATTTTGGCACAAATGATTTGAGTTTATATAGCGTATGAGTTTATGTAGTGGATATGCCTTTCCCAGTTACAGTATATAAGGTTAAACATTATGCTTCTGAGGAAAGGATACTCCTAACTTTATATATTAGCTATCTTGAAAGACCCACTCTTTGGGTTAGCTCCATGTGGTCACTTCTCCAACTTGAGTTTCATAAACCATACTTAGCAAACAACTGGCGACTCAAAGCCGGGTCGGACGTGTGTCTTAAGACGAACCAATCTTCCAGGCCTTCGGATGGCTGACGGCTCCAGTGGGGCATCGACTGCTGACGATATTTGCTCTCAGTCTTCTTTGCCATAGTGTTCCCTGCAGATACGAGGCATAGTCGGCTGTGACTTGTTGTATTACAGTGAATATTCAGTCCGTATCGGTACATTGAACTTAGTTTATATTTTCTACCAATTCACAGTCACACCGCGTTGAATATGTTGAATGGGGATAAATTGTGTTCTGACGACATATGGAAACAGAAAGACTCAAGTCTCACCTGTTCAAACGTTCTTGCATGCCTTAGCGTTACCTGTTCAAATTAAACTACGGAAATGCTGAATATTTGAAACCACCCATTCTAGAATTGGTTCTAGAATCCGTTAATATGCTGTAACCCGACTAGGAAATGGGCGACCTCCTTAGCTGTCACTGTTACACAAGTAGATTGAAATCTATAACTATACTGTACCTTATAACTTTGAAATTCTACACAGAGCCAAACCATAAAAGAAAATTAAAGAAAGATGTCACTATACAGAGCTTAAGAAGATTCAGTAATTTATAGCAATTAAGACACACCATATTTGAATCAGTTAAAGTGAACAAATTACTGAGTGCATTGGCAAGACAGTGGGCATTTCTTATAATTAACAAGTGTTTCGAGAGCCTAGTGTTTATGTTGTCGGTTGATAACAGTTCTAAAGTTGAGGCCGTTGGACTAACTAAAAGATGTTTCCCTTGAGTGATTTTACAGCTTGCAATAGCAGATCGTCAAGTTATTGTTATTCTTAATGCCGTGTGTAAGTTGAAGGTCAAATGAAAGTGAATGAATGCTGTATTTCAGCTGTATCGATAGATGAATTGTGGCTACAGTCTAATTCGATTTGATTCTTTCTTGGAATAAACTTGTATCGTATCGTATCGGTATCGTATCATCCATCCATCCATTGGGGCCCCCAAAAATTGCGTTTTATCTGCTCATTCGTGGACTAGATATATTGTGAGCGACCACGCATTTGAATTAACACAACAAAGAGAACGAGAGAGGTCATATCAATATATATGGAGGAACGATTGAATGGCTAATGTCAGTATTTATTTTTTAGTCCTAATTTAGAAATGAACATAAGCAGTCATCCGTGTGCCGTCTGTTTTGTTATGAAAATTATTAAACTAGATCTTATTCTCTGTTGCGATCGCTGAGAACTGCGTATTGAGAGAGCTCTTTCCTATCGCTTATTAGTACAGTACCGTAGATATGAAGGTATATTTGGAGGAATAATCAATGTTTTGTTTTAACGGTTTAAATTCGTATGCTCAGAGTGCTGAAAACTGCACGATAAACAACAAAACGGTCCCAGTCCTTGGGTTGCCGCAGACCCACAGACATATCCCAAAAATAATATGAATATGTACAAGCATAGTTGATGTCCTTATAGGATTTTGAAAATAAATTATGTAGTTCGTATGATCTATGGTACAAGCAACAGATCATACACTTTTGCGATATTTTTCTGCGACAAAGTATAATTAGCGAACAAATAAATTTACTGCACCGTGTTTCTCGTGCATCTATTTTTTTTTTAATTTCTCTCGGCCATTCTCAGTGACATCAACATTTGAATCTTGAAAAACGTAAAGCCTCAACACAGGTGTTCTAACACGAGAAATAAGATAAAAGCATGACAAGACCACAAAAAGAATGGTTTTATTCTTTTTGAGTGTTTGGAAATCCTACAAAACGCGAAGTACAAGTGTTTGAAATAACCTCTGCTGCAAATGGCACCAAAAATATATTATTCCCATTCAGATATAACAGAGAATGAGAGTTAAAGCACTCCTGCTTCTGCTTTAAATAGTAACAAGAGGCTACAATAAGCCTAAACCCGGGCTTGCAAAAAACAGTATTGTATCCCTAACTTAGTGCTAAACAAAAGAATAGAGGGAAGTCTGTCTTTCTTACATCGGACGCATTGTGTTTAGCTTGTGTTGGAGTCTATTTCTTTAGACCCCTATCAACATATATTCCTCTAAAAAACAGCTCAACCATTGAGAACAATAATTTTTAACACTTGTAAAAAATATTTCTAAAAGAACAAGAAAAAGAGAAACAGAAAAAATAAAGCCCGTGATATATACCACTAACAGACATCGAACTAAGCACACTTGTTTTCGCTTCGATGGATAATTGTTTGAGAAAGGAAACGCTTATCGAACGATGTAGGATTTTTTCGCATAAATGTGAATGGAGTCTCGGTGAAATGTGAGTAGAAAATTAATTAGCAGAGTGAAACTGTTTACAAATACGTCAATCCAGGGTCATTTGAAACACAAGAAAGGAACGTTTCTGGACAGTTTCAAGGGACGCTAGTATAGTACATTTGTAAAAACTAATCGCTTATCATTCAAAAATTAAAGTCCAGAAATTAAAATAGTAAATTAACTACCTGTCAAAGTCTCAGGGGTGTATGATATCCCGTACTTGAGTTATTCAACAAAATGTACATCTCAATGGAGCGGATACGGGGAACACGGCAGTCCATCTGGAGTTAAATTTTGGTCATGTTAAAAGCTTTCTTCTCGCTGTTGAACTTGCAAACATTCGTATAGACACTTGTCTTAACATATTAGTTGTTCAGACTTCAAAGACACAAGGTGAATCGACGTTTTCCGATACGTGACAACAAGTATCATTCTTGCTGTTGATAAGAGATTTATACTTCCGAATCACTCGGCCGTGAAAGGTCAAACTCCCTTTGTCTGTAGTCTCTAATTTTTGGCGCTCCCCTCGCGTCGCGTCTCCTCGCAACTTCGCGCGCGCACGTGTCTTTCGCCCGCCCCACAATCCATCGCCAAAATTAGAGACTACTCGCAGTCTACTGAAGCAGACACGAGGAAACACGGCAGTCCATCTGGAGTTAAGGTTACTCATGTTAAAAGCTTTCTTCTCGCCGTTGAACTTGCAATCATTCGCATAGACACTTCTCTTAACATATTGTTTGTTCAGACTTCAAAAGCCACAAGGTGAATCGACATTTCCCCATACGTGACAACACGCATCACTGTTGTTAAAAATAGTTAGCGCTTGCGCAGCAACGCCGGAAGTGCCCTTTGTGGATGATACTCGACGACGAAAAAGAAGAACCGTCGGTAGTTTAAGACCCGGGCGCCGCGCGAGACGCGCGCAGCCCGGGTAATTACAATTACTGTTACTTACAACTTTGCGCAGGCAACAATCCTTCCGCTAACGGCAGTGTCCAGCTGATACTGTCGTAAATCGTGTCGAGGCGGCTGCTGCTGACACAGAACGTGACACTCCTTTCCCAACATTTAGCCAATCAGATTTAGCTTTCACTTAAGGAACACTGTAAGTTTCCGGGAAACTCGATGAAATTTTTAAACTCGATATTTATGGGGGCCCCTCAACGTGACCGCCACAGTCTCAAAACGGAAGTACGCTTTAAGGGTGATCGAATGAAAGAGAACTCAAAATGTTTTGTTCCAGCATATGTATATTATACCATTTTGACCACGAAGAATGCTGCATATTTTGTGGTAAGTTAAAACGACGACTTGTATATCTTTATGTGATGTAAAATGAACCTATGATGATATCTTGTCGTCGCTGTGATACAGAACGGCGCGTAAGTTTACGTACAATTTACAAGATACATTATTTTTACATGACAAAACGCAGGCTTCCCAAGCTCAAAATTCGACTCTGCGTCAGCTTGTTTTTATAGAGAATTGTATGGGAAAGTCACCGATCGTAAAGAAAAACAATGTGTAAATAACTATCTAATTAGAAATAAAGTTTTCCTACCTCAAATGTGTCGCGTACTTGTCTCTTGTGCCGATTTGGAAGCCATTCTGACGCCGTTTAGTGAAGTTATTCGAAATCGTTGTCTCTCCTTCTAAAAAAAGAAGGCAGACCACTCCATCGATCGCATCACTCGCTGGCCAGAAGTCACTCCACAAATCGCTCTCTCCTCAAAAGGAAAAGTCCCGACGTACGTGATGAGGCGTACGTGCTGAGTAATCATGAATTGATGATATCTTGCCGTCGCTGTGACGCAGAACGGCACGTATTAAAGTTTACGTACGAATTAAAATTCTCATAGAATACAAACATACAATGGAAAATTGCACGGAACGTTTTTCAAAAAATCATTAATATAGCAGGGTGATTCGCTTCTGATATAGTTATTATTCCATGTGGCTGAAAGCGACTCATTTGACAGCGAGAAAATTAATTACAGTTTCAAGTGATAGTAGTGCTTTTCCGATCATTTTCCCACTTCTCCTGTATCCGTTCATTTGAGGCCTAAACGTTCAGTGGGGACTAGATATTACTGGATGCATTTAATAATTCCTTGTAACTCCCCCACCACTCCCCCCCCCCTCCCCCACCCCAAACCAACACATTAGTCTTGCGTAAGCCTGCGTAGCTGGCGGTTTCGTTGGGGTTTCGTGGAGCACAATACATAACGAGCGACGTAGCCGTAATCGAATTCTAATTGGATGACTGTCTATTTAAAATAGCATAAAAAGGTCACACCATCTCACATTGTTCAGTGCCGCAGCAAGTCTGAGCAGCATTTGCTTTTCAGTTCCCGACTTCAGCTGCAAAAATACCCGGCCCAAAGCAAGACTTGTGTGAACATCCGACCTCATTTTAATGGTAAGCAAAAGGTCTTTGAATCTTGTTTAATTTCAAAGGTTTTTAATTTTGAAGCTCATTCACTTCCTCATGAGAGGAAGCGGAAACGTCTTATAGTAATTATCTAGTAGGAGATCAGAGAAAAAATCTTCGGCGAGAATTTCAATGTATTTTATTATTCTTTCCACCACTTGTCGATGTTTGTGAACTCCTCATTCTTACTGCTGATCTTCGAGACAAAATAACCTGCCAAACTTAAGCCTTCGACTTCAAAAGTAATATCGACACAACCTCGTTCCCAGGGTCTCTCCTATTCCCGCCCCTTGGAGCGAGAGGAGCGAGAGCATACCATGAAACAAAACAGCCACTCGTTTGCACAGTGGTAAACGCAACGAGCATTTTGTCAAGCGAAGTTTGTTCGAAATTTATATTTTGCTCGAAGTCCAGCAGCTCGAAAAGAAGGAGAAATAAATGAGCTATATTTTTCAGAGGCTGTCGAAGATCCATTAAAATCTTTGACCGTGAAAATCATCGGAGGCGCATTTCACAGGAAATGATTATCATTCTTCTTAAAAGTACCACACCACGTTGATTTGTTACCGCCTTTATTCGGATGCGGCAAAACTTAAAGTGTTAGCGATGAAAGGGAAACTTTTACACAACAACCATGAAGAGTCCATGGGAATATTAGGATTCTTATAACGGCTGTGCATGTCTGGATCTTTCTCATATCACTGTCGTTTTCCGTCTCAACCGGGTCGGGAACACGCTATTCCTTATGGTTTCTTATGCGTTTCGCATCATCCCATGCTCGCCTTTCGATACTACAACCAGTGATGGTGATCGAAAGCTTTTTGAACATCAGAGAAATAAACTTTTTAGTTCCATCGGATGAGAGCTGTTTTGAAACCGATGACTTTCCCAGATGACTGCATAAAATTGTCAGTGAGAAGAGAACACGAAAGCCTCGCTTGGATTGTGACAAAACAAACGGCAACAAAATATTGAAATATAAGGCCCCCTCCCTGACGTCTTCAATTGTCTCAGACACACGTGACCAGACCCAACCAGGGTCTCTTCTCTCTCTCTCCAGGGGGCGGGAATAGGAGAGACCCTGGGAACGAGGTTGATATCAACAAGCGTAACGCATAAGCAGATGATAGGTTCATTTGCACCTTGGTATAGATCTGCACAGTGCTGCTTTCCATTGATAACAAGACATTTGAAGGGGTTTACGTGGGATGCGAGGGTATGTGTATGGCTGGGAATGGTCCGAATTTGTTTAAACGCACAACCTCACAGTAGAGTATTAAAAACTGCCCAGGTCTGTCGTAAGCACAAAGGACAAACGATAACACGCAACTGAACCCTTTCTCTGTCGATCTAAGGCACGGACGATGCAAAACATTATTACAAGTGAACACACTCGCAGATTTGATTCCTGAAAGCACACACAGCACCACAGCAAATAAATGCCAGCAACTACAGAAGATATAAAACGCAACAAGTAAACATATTGATTCGATTGGTGAACTTGTTGGCTCGATAAGTGAAAAACACAAGTTTGAGTCGCGAATCAGTACACAAAACAACAGCAGAATACAAATTTTCACATCATGTTTTTCTAGATAAAATTTTATCTAGGGAAGCCCTCCGTTACGGTTGCAAAGCGAAAGCGCTCAATTTTCGCCTAGAGTAAAATTACGCGAAAGAAATGCAAGCGAATAGACCATTTCCGAATTTCCTTTGGCCTCTTTTTCAAAGCGAGTCCTGGTGCTCATCTTTTCATATGAAAATTTGTTTCCATTCATATGAAAATTAAACTCATTTTCAAATGGATGGAAACTAATTTTCATATGAAAAGATGAGCACCAGGACTCGCTTTGAAAAAGAGGCCAAAGGAAATTCGGAAATGGCCTATTGCGAGACACTTTGGAACAGAATTCACTCGATTTGACAATTTTCACAGACTAAAGTTGTAACTTCGCCGATAAGCTTAAGTCGTTTGGGAATATTAAAACGAAGATAAAAATCATAAAAGCAAGGTACAAATTCGCATTCAAACCTGTAACGTTTAAAGTGGATTTCCAGAAGCTCACAAACACAAAGTCTACAGCCCTTGGGATCCGATGAAATTTGCACCGATCATTCCTCTAAACGGGATTTCTTCATTATGAATAAACTGACTTCCACAGTTTAAGCTGTCAAGTGTTTCGGACAACTTATTATGTTGATTTACAGTATCAAAAAGCGGTGTTTTCGTTCCAAGACTGGCGAACTACTATCTTGTAAATTCACGCATGATAAACAGAGGAAGCCATTTTGAAATCATCCTCACATGTAACAAAACCAGACTCTCTAGAACCCCCTAAGTACGCAGTTAGTGGATTCTGATTGGTTAAAAAAGTTTAAAAAAACCTGTCGATTTGTGGAGAAAACAACGGAATTTATAACGTGGTCGCTACGCTTCCCACGCAATAAACGGTAAAATACTTCACAGATGACTTACATTTACCATCTCACCTCACTTTCATTGCTAATTCTTACCAGCAGTAATTTCCGGGGAAGGGGAAGGGGACGAATGTTGTTAGATTTGGGCCTGTCCAGATGTACATGTTTTGCATATGACATAGATGTCTGGATCGTAGTAAGGTTATTTTCATTATTTGTCAGTACATATCATTTCTTTCGAAATCTTATCGTAGGCAGCCCTATTCAATCGACAACTGCAACGAAATTTTGTCCAGGCAGGTCCAGGGTTCACACTGATTCCTTTTCCACGCTTGTCTTGCCCAAACGTATCGTTTTTGCCAGTCCAGACGGCTTGGTTACTCATTAAAGCGCATACCTCTTCTATCCTTCGCTGAGACCAATGAAATTAGGCACCTGTCGTTATTTATTGGGGGGAGGGGCGGTCACAAAGTTTGGGGCGAGGATCGCTACGATTCAAGCCGTAATCAGTTGGAAGAGGCCAGTTACGTCAAATTCAAATTAATCACACGGTGCATTTCAACTTTTTCCTTCGAAAGTAATTTGCGAATTTGAGTCAGAAGTCTCTATCGCAGGGGCACCCAACGACAAGTTTCGGTAGATATCTGTTCAGTCAGTGGAGGATAGTTCGCCGTAGGCTTTCGGGGTCGATTGAAGAATGCACCCGGACTGGGCCTAAAAGATTCGCAATGAGGAAATCATAGCCCCTGAGGTTTTCGGAAGGGTCTTAATTGCTGTTTTTGGCAGTCAAAAACGTCAGCTAGCATTTTCTGAAAGAAAATAGCTTCCTAAAAAAGTTCGAGGAAAGTTCATTTCAACTTGCGTTTTTTAAAAGGAAGATTTTGTTCTCTAACATTTTCGGGCAATTAAAATTTCAGCTAAGAAATCCGAACAGATCAAATTCTTCTAGCTAACGAAAACATCACTTTAAACAGACTTCAAACACCATAAAGTACTTAGAAATGCTTTCAGCTGCAACTTTTGGTTGATTTGGCTCATTGGGTGCCCCTGTCTTTCTCTTCTTATACATAGGTATGATACCGACATGTTGGGCATGAAGTTAATGATTTGATACCCTCTCTCTTTTAAGTGCCCATAACTTTTTTTTTTTTCATGTTGGTCAGGATAATCTACAGGTTACCTAAAGACGTTCTGAAAAATTTTGCGATTTGCTTCAAACCCAATGTTTTTAAAATTTTTGAAAGTTCTATATTTTTGCGGTACACCTTCGCAGCTGATTAAGAAGGCTGACAGACTCACAAGTGACGCAGGTTAAGGAACGCGGAAACTTGTGCATACTTAATAGAAATAATACACTGCAGTGACGAACATAAGGAATGAAAAGAAAGAGCATCAATTACGATATTGTGCATACTTATTACCTTCTCGGAATTAGGAGTGTTGCTTCATCTGGCCGTAACGCATCTTTCAGGCATTCTGCGGAGTAAATGTGATGCTTATAGCACTTAAAACTCACCTTGTTTTCTTGAAGTTGAAACCACATGTCATTAATCTACGTCACAGCAGTAAATCGACTACGGCGAATAGTGAGCCAAAATGGCCTCAAATTTGAATGTTTTTGAGAGATGTTTAGATTCAAGCGAGAGAGTAAAAAAGTAATGGATTATGGGCACTTTAAGGTGGTACACAGTTCATATTTCTAGACAGTAATAAAACTTGAAGTCTGTGACTTGTTTGCGTACAGACATACACGTCTCGTATTTATTACCATTCTACTGGCGGGTGTCTGTAAAAGATGGACCGGAAACCTGCGGATGGCGGATGGGGATGGCGGATGGAAAAATGAGGATAGAAAAGTGCGGATGGAAAAAATATAAAAATATATACCGGTAAATAATAATAATAAAAGAAATACAACTGAAAATAGCGGTTTAAGCGGAAAAACTAACAACAAATAACGAGAGCGTACCCCGTAGCAACAAAATTGCATTTGTGAGTCATTCATTTTGACAGTTCCACCCAAGACCTCCAACAACAAAGACGAACTGTCAAAACCAGATTGATTTACCGATGCAGAAATTTTGCTGGGTTCATTTCCTGTAGCAGACGCTGTAAAACGCGTTTTTTATTCATTTATTGTTTTTACAGCGCTTTTAGGACAAGACACAGATTTTTCAGAATTCCACCGTTCACATTTTATCATAAAAATAAAATATTGTAGCCGGGTTAAACCTTACACTACTTACTCGCGTAGGAATCCTGTAGTAAAGTGTTGTTGCTTTTGTTGCGTGCACTATCTGGTTTTCATTCATTTTGACCACCGAAGACCTCCAACAAACGACTGAAGAAATACTGTCAAAACCAGATTGATTTTCCGAAAGATAATAATAATAATAATAATATTAATAATAATAATAATAATAATAATAATAATAATAATAGTAAATAGTAAATAATAAAGTTTCGCGGTAAATATCTGTTCGGTGATCGGTCTTCGGTCGAGGGTAATTCGCCTTGGGCTTTCGGCGTCGATTAAACAGCGCACTCGGATTTTCGTAACTAAAACGTGGCCTAAAAGATTCGTAATTGGGAAATCATAGCCCCTGAGGTTTTCGGAAAGGTTGTTATTGCTGTTTTTGGCGGTCAAAAACGTCAGCTAGCATTTTAGGAAAGAAAATAATTCGCATAGCTTGCATTTTCTCAAAGGAAGATTTTGTTCCCTAACATTTCGGGCAATTAAACTTTCAGCTAGGGAACCCGAACAGATGAACTTCTAGCTTATGAAAACATCACTTTAAACAGACTTCAAATATCACAACGTACTTAATAATGAAAATTTATTATTGCTAGGGAAAAACAGCGCGCCCTTTATATCATGATTGTGCTATATACACTGGGACCGCGGAGACCATTTTAAAGTGTTAGGGCTAAAGATCTCGCCAACTTCAAGCGGTACAATTCATACGTTATCTATGTCATCTGCAGTCATCTGAAGCCCTAAGAAAATCAATCCAAGAAAAACGTTGTAGGGCTGTAGTCGTACCAGCCCCTCCCCCTCTGACAAGAAGACGTGATTTTAAACGACCGGCTAATCTTCAGCCATTCAAAACAGAACTCCATCATATGTATTTTTTTCTGGACCAATCAGAAAGAACCCAGTATTCTGGCTTTTTTGTATATTGTTTTTTGTATGTTTTATGACTCTGTCGAGGTTCGTCAAGGATTGCTGCTCCAGCAGTGATTCTGAACTGGAGACTCCTATCCTAAAAACGCTGTAAAAAAAATAATAATAAATAAGTGAATAAAGGACGCATTTTACAGCGCCTGCTATAGGAAATGAACCCAGCAAATTTTCTTTAGCGCATCGGGAAATCAATCTGGTTTTGACAGTTCTTCTTTGTTGTTGGAGGTCTTGGGTGGAAATTTTTTCTTTCCCATCCGCACTTTTCTATCCTCATTTTCCCATCCTCATTTTTCCATCCGCCATCAGCATCTGCCATCCGCAGGTATCCGGTCCGCGTTTTAAAGACACCCGCCATCACCTCAGTGATTATAAAATGATTTTAAAATTTTATAGGTGGCCCATAGGGTAGCCCCTGGTTTTGATGACACCCACACCGGCTCTGTATGCAATATGTAACTGTACATATAATATTTAAAAATTGAAGGAATTGCCCAGGTAAAGAAGGGTTGTTTTAAATGGCCAAAGATGTTCTCGAAGCTTGGAATATAAATCTCGGAGAACATCGGCATTATCCACTGACATGCCAGCCACTTTAAGACTTTTATATACAGAGATAGAGAAACAACTGGGTTTTTAAGCGTCCTCATTAATCACGTCGTGCTTTAGGCCAGTTCACATGTAGTGTGGACGAGACAGCGGTTAGACATTTCCCACAATCCTAGCTCGTTTCACTGGAAACAGCTCGAAGGACACCTGGAATGCTGGAAATAGAAGAGAACTCCTTGAGCATGAAGGTTCAAACATATGGCCGCTCAGTGTTTACATTTAAAATAACGCAGTTGCAATTGTTAACTGGTAGAACATACCATTCTAGTTAATGCATATCTTTGGCTCCGTCTGATGTATTTTTAAATACCATTTAGAGATCTAAGCTATTAAACATTTGAGACAAGGCTAACAGAACCGCAGCGCACATTATCAATTTTACAAATTATATATATATCTATAGATATATATATATATTTATATTTTTTTTGTTTTTGTTTTAGTTATTATTTTATTTATTCTAACAAGAAGAAAAAACACTTTTACAATTAAAACATTTGTGTTACTAACACTACTAATAATACAATACTTGGACTACTTAAATATTTTAACAATTACCGCGCTAACAGTACAAATGATACACTAAATAGGGGAATCCTTGTTTACAATATTTGCCTCATTAGCATGAACAATTCAGTTTCTGATGGAGCTACAAATAAATCAGTTCTGAATATTGAAAGGTCGTGGTATGAATAACTCTGCCAGTGAATATGAGCCTCATGTATTGAATACTTTTTGTGCAACGCGGGTTTAAAAACTCAAAATTTTGCAAAGAATGTATGAGCTCATTAGCGCTTTTGCCACCCAGAAATTTTGCAGTTTTTGGAAGACAATATCTCCTTGAATACTAAACCTAAAGAGTTAAAAGTTTCACAATGTATTAAATTTCACTAGCTCTTTAGCTGCCTGGAGTCAAATCACATCTAACATGTTTCCTTCTGTAAGCAAAGCCGTATGCAAATGAGCAAAAATGTAAACAATGACGTCAGCATGAATCCCCCTATACACTACTACAACAACAACAACACTCACTAACAATACGGTACTAGCTCTACTTAAGCCCTGGTCAAACGGCGCATGATAGTCGATGATAGTTGATTCTCTCCAAACTATCATCAACTATCACCAACTATCATTCACATGGTCAAACGGCGCATGATAGTCGATGATAGTTGATGATAGTTCACCGGCAGTCGCGCGAGCAAAGGTCACGCGAGCAGCTAGTTCCAGGCTCTTTCCGCGTAAAATGTGAGCACTAAAATGGCTTCGCGAGAGACAAACTTGTAGAAGTATGAATTTATCGCGACGAAAGAGGGCTGCAGCTTGCTTAATAGTAATCGATTTGTTGGAGGGATGCGGTGTCTCTTCTAATTCTTGCGAGTTGACACTTTCTTCAGAAGATATCTTCTCTATGTTATCTTGGTCTTCAATATTTTCGTTGTCATGATTATCATCTTGGATATAAACACGTATTTCTGAAGCTGCAGCTGAGCCTCGCGAGGAACTTTTGGCGGCCATTTTAAACGAGCCCGCCGATTTTCGGGGAAAACAGCTGACCAAAAACTATCATGAACTATCATACGCGTGGTCAAACGAGAAAAACTATCATCGACTATCATGAAGAATTTGAACAAGCTCAAAATGAATGATAGTTGATGATAGTCGATGATAGTGTATGATAGTTGGTGGTCAAACGGAAGCGCGCGCTTCAACTATCATCGACTATCATCAACTATCGTCGACTATCATGCGCCGTTTGACCAGGGCTTTATGGTCATAATTCACAAAAAAAAAAAGGAAGATCGTGGGAGCATTATATTCCCTATATGAAAAGCAAAAAAAAACTAAAAACTATATAAAAGGCCGCGCTTGACTGATAATATTCCGATCCGTTTACTAAGAAAGAGAAGCTTCCGAAAAAATAAAGCTAAATGACTCCCATTTAGCTAGATGTTTCAAAAGGTTGCCATTTTCCTTAGCAATAAAATGTTCCAAATCATGAGTTGATCTTAGTTTGACCTTGAAAACGTCAATCAATGGAATGGTTTTACGTAGTTTACAACAATAAATGAAAAATTTCGCTTCTAGAAGGATATGATTTACAACTAAGAAATCGTTTTGAATATCAAATTTACCAAACAAAACATCTGACAGTGATAATTGGAAGCCCTCCTTAACATTTCGAATTAACCATGATAACACCTCTTTCCAGAAAAGATCGGTTACTTTACACGTAAACAGTAAATGCTCAAGGGATTCTTCTTCGACATCACAAAAATTGCACATCGGTGAATCTACCATTTTAAAAGCAAACAATTTGACGTTTGTGAAAATAATACTTTTGTCTTTATCTTTTTTCTCCAATAAAGTAATCACAGCCTGTTTCTGAGAATTGGACAATTCTCCATGCTTGTGGGCATGGTTGAGACTAGCCACTAAATGTTTTGCAAGAATTGGCCAAAACATCAAATAAAATTCTGCAGTAAGGCCATCATTACCGGGAGATTTGGTTTTTTTCAAACATTTTTAGGCTATTGTAGCATTCATTGATCGTTAACATTTTCTCGCAAGTTTGTTTTTGCTTATCAGTGAGACTTGGTAGAGAAACTTTACTCAAGAAAGAATCTAATTGCGCATTATTCAAACTGTGCACGGTGCCATGCGAAAAAAACATATCCCCTTGCCATTGAGTTTTCTAAACTTTTTCCACCTCCTTAGTACTGTAAGTCTCTTGCAAAAAACAAATATCAACACCTTGCCTTATTAGCCATCCAAACACTGCTTTACGCTTTTCCAAAGATCTCATCCCTCGAGCATTTACCAAAAGCATCTTAAATGTTAAATTCATTTACATAATAAAACAGGTTAAAACGAAATTGTCATCCGCACGGAAACAAAAGAAAACAGCGGCCTTGTGACACGCATTAATTATTACGAACATTAACATTTCATACATCCGATGATACAATGCCTCCCTTAACAATAAGACATAACAGCAAAGATTTAAAACCACCACAAACAAAAAACGATCAAACACACTTTGGTATTCGACAGCCAGAAAAAACTGTTGTGCTATCGTTGAACGACTCGAGGGAATATATACACCAAAAAAAAACACATAAATCCAGAAATACATTTAGGTGCGTAGCGGAGATAAACAATCTTTCCCAAGAAAAACACAAGCTCTCTGAAATAATTCTCAATTACATTAACACAAAATTTCATTGACTTAAAAACAGAAATGTCCTTTAAAGTTTATTCAGATTGGATCAACGGCCGTCAAAAACATTTATAAAGGAGAAAGAATTTTATCAATATACAACTTATCGGGCTCCGTACGGCTAAAATATGCACTCTTACCCTCCTTCCTTGCATCATAATTTTACAAATTATGACATAAAGTAATAAAACAAACATCTTACCTTACAAACTGTTGCAATACAAATTACACGAACTACAACATTCCTAGGGACGTATATCTTTGATTGTAGCAGCTACTGACAAAGCCGTCCGAAAGCGAAATAAAATTTGAATTTTGGAACGTCGAACTAAAAGATAATTTGAAGCGTACAGTGAAAGAATTTAAAACTCTTCAAGAGCCATTCATCCGTATAACAGGGGTGACCTACTTGACGTCAACGATAATTCCAGACAAAAACAGAAGCGTCATCGTTAACGTAACATTCACAGTGTAAGTTTTACTGTCAATATTTTACATGTTTAGAAATGATAGAAATGATGGTATAACAATTAAATGAACTGGGAAACGATATTTGGCTTACTGTAAAAATATACTAATACAGCTATGTTTATTAAATCTCAACAATTGATCAAGTGAATTTACTATTTAAGCTCGACAGGGTGAGGAGTGGTTGCCCAATCTCCTGGGGCGGGGGCTCACGTATTAAACGCGCGAGCATTGCGGATCGTTGAATTGGAATTTAGAAGTGCATATCCAATTTATAGAGAAGTCTATGAGATGCTTTCCATCAAGGAACGTAATCAAAGTTTTAACACACAAACTGATTCCATTCGTGCGAAACTTTTTGCTTGAAAGAACACACTTTGATTCTTTATGTGATTACTCACTAGTATTTATACATTTTCTTATCACTATCATTTTGACTTGATAACGATGTTAGGTCAACGTCGACATGTCGTCGTTTTTTTTTAAAAACTTTCTTAATATGTTTTTAAAAACTATTTTTGGCAGATTTTTATCGATAAATGTTTTAAAAAACGCTTCTTAGTAGTTTTTAATTGGAAAGAAGTAGCCGGTGCCAAAATACGTGCGACTAAGCCACGATTGGTTTGCCGCTTTTTCTTCAGTCAATGGTTAAGAAGTTGGTGACAGTTCGCGGAAAAGAAGGAAACCTAAAATATCCTTACCGAACTAACTTCTCTCTTCTCGCTCCCGAACCGGCGTAAGGAAAATCGAAATAAAGAAGAGTGTACTCAGCTGTGTTCAAATTCGCTTAGGTGTGTCTTTTACACATGTACGCGTCCACAGTTTCAGCAACACTTTTTGTTCGTCTCGGATAAACTTCGATATTTTCAAAAATTTCCGCCAGGTTAGAAAGCAAGAAGAGAAGAATTCAATGACGCAAATGCGTCTGTCCTCTTATTGATCATGGCATGAAGCAATGACCAATAAAGGTATGCGAATACTGAATTCAGCAGCACCGGAACAACGTCATTACAGCGATTGTTTCCGGCGTCTAGGCACGTATGACCACTGCATCGTCCTATCTTTTAGGAAAATGAAATCAAGAGAGAAAGAATAAGAAAAAAGGACGAAAAGAAAGAAAGAAAGAAAGAAAGAAATAGCGCCCGTCATTCAGTGGCCAACCAAATCAGCTCTCTTTCATCTCGCCATGAACGAGGAAGTAATCTTTATTTATAACTTCCTTGGAAACTGATACAGCGGAAAGTGTAAGTAGCACGGAATGTTTTCGACGGCATATTCTTTAACTGGCCAGCACCATACGAGATAGGAAGCCTTCCTTCCTGAAAACTCTTTCTTGTATACTTGATTTAAGGTAAGATTAACCAATGCCACAGTTATCCTGATGGTTCATAGAGTGGCTCTGATTAGAATGTCGTACGGACTAGAATGCCAAACTATCGAAAATTGCCTCCGTGTAGTAATTTTCGACACTCAGAAATCACAGTCAACCCCGTTTATTTCACAGTACTCACAGATATACACTAGTCCCGATGTTGTTCTGAAAAAACCTAGTCTCGAAGTGAAAACGTGCTCTAATACCGATTACCCTGGGAGCCAGAGGTTATTTTTTTCGTTTGAAGGAGGGAATTTACGCGGCGAAGCGCCGAGAGGAAAAAAAATAACCTCTGGTCGCACGAATGCTGTATCTCATTTCTGTGCAGTTTCGTGTACCAGATATCCAACCAAACCGGTTTTCATCGGCGGGGATACATTGTGTCTGGTTGTTATCAGGATCATTTTTGACATTTCTGACATCAGATCGAAATGAATAATCGGTGCGTGTTGCAGCGAACCGTGAAAACTTATCGGTACGCTGGAAAATGTTGAGGAAGGTTATTACGCGGGTTAAAATTGTTCGTTCATTCGTCGACGATTTTTTCAGGGTTTGTAACACGAGTTAGATAGTTTATGACTACGGGAAATTAAATTCATTCCATGGCGAAAATGCGAAGAAGCTAAACGTATCAAACCGTTGTGGCGCGAGTATCCGATGTTTTGGGATTTCCTGTTTGTAACTTTCTAAACAAGATGATGCCTCTTCTGGGTTCTGCACGAAATGCATACGAGAGTTGGAAAAAGTTAGAAAACTTAAATAGAGCCTTGGAAAATTTCAGAAATCAAGCACACCCTTGCTTTGTAGGAATTTTCGCCACCTTTCCTCCTGATAATAAGCCCTGGACTTTTAAATATTATATTATGCTTTAACAGATTTACGTCGTCAACCAGAACGCTATAATAACCAAGAGAGCAGGCTGCAATACCGCTATCGGCAAGCTCTAGAATGTGTGAGTAAATAAGGGCAGCTAGAGAGTGGGCAGATCACCAAAAGGACATGTAGATCATGTGGACCGGCGCAAATCAGGCAAATTGCTGAAACAATTTCAAAGATTAAGGATTTATCACAACTCGTCGGTAAAACAGCCAACGCATCCTTACGGCTTAGGAACGCCAACAACGCTTCTTTTTGCACTGGAAATTTGGACTCCAATAAACAGCAGTTCGAAACGCAGAAAAGCGATCGTTGAGAGCAGCCGCCATAATTTACGAATATATTTCTGTCCAAACCGGTTTGTCGGCTGGGAAGCCACGCTTTTCCTAAGCCAATCAGAGTTGTTGTATATTTGAAGAACCAATCAGCAGACTGGGACAAATTCTGTCCCAAGGAAATGAGTTTCTTGGCTCGTGCGACCAGAGGCCCGTCTCTCGCGTTCTATTTTGGCTTTTCAGGGATATATATTTTTTTTCAACGGGCCTCTGGAGCCAGGGTAAATACCGATAGCATAACAAGATCAAATTCCCAAAGATCAAATGTCCATTTTAAAACTCTACATTGTGAACAAAGTGACAGAAAGCTAATTAAATGTTAATCACGGCCTAACAGTTTCCGAAAAAACTGACAAAGACGATCTTAACCAGTTTAGAACTGGTAAGAATCAGAATTCTAGGGCTATTGATTGAGACACACGAAAGAAGTGATTTTACTTTCCTTATCTGGGTCTTCGTTCACCTGCCTTATGTACAGGTACTCGTCGTTTGTTGCGTTGAGAAAACAAAACCGGCACAGCTTAACTCTTACCCAGCCACTAACTCGGACTCATTTAACGGCTGCTACCTCAGAATTGATAAGAGATGGAACTGACGAATGAGAAAGTCTTATGAACCATTTATTTCTTAACTTATGCTTAAAGTAACTTCAGCGGGAACGCTTATCATTCATTGTACAAGCTGGATACTTCAGTTTATTCTTTCGTAATGATTGCGTTCAAGGTTTGAGTTTTATGATCGAACACCGGACGGGACGACGGCCATATCTTAAAAGTTTGTCATCTATTTAATTCTCTCACACCTTGGAATGGCTATTTTCGGGCAATATTTTTTCAATTTGAAATAGGCAAGTCAACACGATATGAATATTTCAGTCTCACTTTTTTACCTTCCGCGCTTTTTAATCACGTGACAGCTTTATACAGTGCCACGTTGTTGTTATCTTTTGTTGCGTTACGAGATGGAAAGAACAGTTCGAAATTGAATGGGAAGGTGAGTATTCCACCAATTATTACTTATAGCACTACCCACGTAGGATATCGGCTGGAAAGCGAATGCTTGGTGTAAGGGTCGTAATCGGAGTTAATGTTCGGTTCGGGGTACTACACAGTAGGTTTATGTTGCGATTGTCTGTTGTCGCTGCTCTATCACTATACTGCACTCAACTCAAACTTTCAGCGCTTTTGTGGCTCATCGCCTCCGCTGCGTCCATCGAAGCAACGTCGCACAAGTCATGGTGGAACAAGGCAAAGCTTCGGCCGCCTTTGCTATACCGCTCAAGACTGCCCTGCGAGCAGAGGCCCTTCGATCTTCCTAGATAAGTCGGGATATCAAGGAAGATCGAAGGACCTCTGCTCGCAGGGTAGCTCAAGACCCGCCAGATATAATGTATATATACCATGTAATTTACGAGAAACATGGGCTAATTATTGATTTCGATCTTTTATTGTCATGATTATGAAGACGTTGCTTTAAACCGAGACGAGTGGTAGCAAATGATAATATGATGCCAAATTAAATTGGATATTATTTGATGAACTATCGAACAATAATAACGCACCACACTCTTCGGCGCAGCGGAACAGAAAGTGAAAATCCACCGAGGGGCATTTTACCATTTCTCTACCAATCACTTTTTACCTTACCTTAGAAGATCTGTGAGGATGATGATTTCGATCAGGCTGCGCGGGAAAACTCCGGAGAAATAACGAATTTTGGCCACAATTCTGAATAACTCGTGCAATCTCTGCATGGTGCTTTAGTGAGCCATAAATTATAAACTAGTAATCGCTCACTCGGATCGGGCAATAATTTTTCATAAATTCAACTCGTGCCTGGCCTTCAACTTCTGGAAGCCGGAAAGGCGGTAGACATTGTGTTGCCCCAAACGGTAACGGCAGACGATCCAGAATCTTCCGTCTATTTTCCACGTCGGCATAATCCACACGCTTATTATTGCTAATGACTCACGCTTGTCAACTGAAATAGCATTGTTGTCAAGTGACCCCGAATCTGCTCTGCAAACGTGTCAGTCTCCCTCGCGTGGGGAGTCTGGCCACTAGCGCGCGCGTCACACTTCATAAACGCGAGATTTTAAGAAGGAGAAAAACAAACAAATATGATGGCGCGCAGCTTGATTACTTTATTATTATTATTATTATTATTATTATTATTATTATTATTATTATTATTATAATTATTATTATTATTATTCGCGTTTATCCTAGGCTGTATCTACTGGACAGATTTTAGTTAACGTTACCGTGCACGTTCAGGGTAAAAATTTTTCGATTTTTATTTTCTTTCCATAAACATAAACTTTTTACTGTTTTCTTTCAAACAAAAAAAAACTAATTTTAAAAAAAAGTGATCGAGTATTAGCCGAGAAATTGGGATATAACAGTAAATTGACAGGGATTCAGCCAACCGGATCAATTTTCCCGGGAAATGCTGGATGGGTAAAAGTTGTTTTGCGTGAAGAAGGTTGTACGCTTTCAGTTTTTCCTATGATGATCAGGGTCGGGTAAAGTTAGTCAAAGCCGGAGAATATGCCACAGATTGATAAACTTGTTAACTGTTTGGAGCACAAGCGTTTCGGCATGGAGATAAAATTGCGAGGAAACTTGGTGACCAGAAGAAAAGTTAGCGTAAATTGATTGGTCGATTGTCCGTAGAGATGTTTGGGGTGGTGTTTGTTTGTGCAGTGAAAAATTTTTTTCAAGCGCTGTTTTCGCAAACTATACATGTATTTGTATTTTATAAATATTTCAATTGTAGGCGAATTTTTGTTGGAAACCAAACGGTGTAAGCTTCATAAAATAGCATTACCTACGTAATTTACATAATGATACTCTTCTCATGTCAAACGCCACATTCAAAGCTTAGTTATTTTACATTTTAGAACTGTTTTTAAAAGGCATTTTTCACTGCTCCATGTTTTAAGTCAGCAAATTTAATCCAGGGTCGATTTTAGTGTTTGTCTTCTCTCTTTGTAGGCGAAATTTCAAATATACAAATTGGAATAATATGCTTGAACTCTGAGACAGACATGCGACTTCTATTTCTGGGATGGTGCCTTCTTTGTGAAACGATAACAAAAGTGAATGAGATGTAAAACGAAGGAAAGTAGCCGCGATTTGTTTGCAGAATGTCTGGCTTGAGGACACCAGGCTTATGAGTAAAACCTATAAGCTTTAATGCTTAAATAGCTTAACCAGATACATAGTTTTAGGAAGAAAGTCTCTTTGTTTTTTTAAAGTAATTGCACCGTCGCCATCACAGCTAAAGCGTTATCTGATGTTCCCATAAAACATCTCAAGGTCTTTCTTGGAAAGAATCGAATCTCCGTTTGTAAACTACCTGGGTATCCGGTAGTATTGCTGAGCTAGTAACTTTTCGTCATTGGCTCACTCATCGCGGCTTCGAGAGACCACCTCGTTTGCTTTTTCTCTAGCAGTTTTCATTTATTACCAAAGGATCGAAAGGAATTCACCGCAACGCACCGCAACGAGGGCGTCTCAAGACTGGCACTCCTGTGAATTCCAAGTATTACAACTGGCACGAGTCTGGCGCTGGGTTTATTTATACTGGTTCTTGCCAGTTGTCCAGTAGTGCAAGTACCAAATCTTCTCTTGCTTTCAGTTACGCTTTGGTGTGAGAAACAGGAAACCATTCATCTATCGCCAACTCATTGCAGCGGTCATTTTCGATGGTGAGTGACTGATATGTACTTAGTAGTCAGCGCTCCGGCAAACAGTTTTCGGATTGCCGTTAGTATCAGGCGATAAAGCAGAGTTAGCTTTACCGTAACGTAAGAATGTGTCTGAGTGCGGCGATTCGCTCTGCTAGTGGCAACCCGCAGTCTCTCTCTCTCCTTTCAGTCTCTCGTACTGCATTTTGTTAAAGACGCACTCGTAGCCGGTTCCCTCTTCTGTTTATGGGTATGCTAAATGAACGTTGTGCGAATGTCAGATGTGATTTTCTCAATTGTATGTTTTGTATGTTTGGTATGTTTGGATGTTCTAATTAAACGCAATCACAGCACCTTCTCAACAACCGTTCAC
>JAEMWC010000357.1:452500-457500 GCA_016490735.1 Pachyseris speciosa
GGCAAATACAAACAACGAGAAAGCGGTAGCTCGACCTCGTCCTATGGGAAAGGAAACACAACATGCGCTTTTGGCCTCTTTTAATGATTGTAAGAATATTCAATGAAAATGTTTAAATGGCAACAAACAAACAAACACGTTTTGAGTATTTATCTAAAACAAAACTACTCTAGAGAGCAATGATTTCCCTTTCGGCGGTATTCATCTCCGCAACGGTGATTGGAACTATATTAGCCTTCTTGGTTGTCTTAACAGTGGCCGTATTTCCCAGCTTACGTTGCTCGACGGCTGCTCTGAGGTTCGCGCGGTAACGCAGCACCCATGCGACAAATGCGAGAAGTGCTCAAATAATCGACTGACTGCCACTGCTCCGTCTTCTGCTGCATGTGTGGCGAATACCTGTGGCTCGCTCTTAACTTCTGGATCATTTTCTGCAGTTGCCGGGACAGTGTTCTCTCGTGTCCCAAGTTGCTTCTGGATTCCAAAGGAACGAAGGACCGGCTATCCATCGCTTGTTTCCCAATAATGTTTCTGCTGTAAGGCCTCGTGAAGCGTCCTCTGCTGGGTTCTGCCTGCTGCTGATGTGTCTCCACTGAGATGGAGAAGTAGCCTCTTGAATTGCTGCAACACGGTTCGCAACGAATGTGTGGAACCACTTGTCATCATTACCGATGTACCCAAGAACACAGGTACTATCTGTCCAGAAGATAGAGTCGTTGATTGGCATGCTTATCTCCTTTCTTACAATTCTGTCCAACCGGGTAGCCACGACAGCCGCCGACAGTTCCAGGCGAGGTATCGTCAACTGCTTCAGTGGTGACACTTGAGACTTGCCGATGATGAAGGAACAATGGATGTCACCGTTACTGTTGGTAACACGAAGATAGGTAACAGCACCGTATGCCAGCTGTGAGGCGTCTGCAAATGGTGTAGCTGACTGGAAACGACTTCGCCAAAATCGTACGGCTTGAAGCAACGGTTGACCTTTAGCTGTTCCAACTTTGGGAGATCTTCCAGCCAATTTCACCAGCGAATCTGATCTTCGTCCGGGATAGTGTCGTCCCAGCCTAGATTCCGGCGGCACAGATCTTGTAGCAGAGTCTTCGCTGACAGAACGAATGGTGCGGCAAAGCCTAGAGGATCGTAGACAGAGCTGACGACAGAAAGGATTCCTCGTCGAGTCGCGGGTCTGTCTCTCACAGTAATCTTGAAGCAGAAGGCATCAGACTCCACGTCCCACCGGACGCCAAGGGCTCGCTCAATTGGCAGCTGATCGAGGAGCAGGTCTTTCACAGAGCCTGCCTTTTCTGACAGTGGAATGGAATTGAGACGTTCCGGGAATTGGAGATCCATTTTGTGAGACGGAAACCTCCCCTTGAAAGTAACTGGCGAAGCTCGCTGACTAAGGTGATGGCCTTGTCCTCGTTTGCCACAGACTTCAGACAATCGTCGACGTAGAAGTTTTGCTTGATGGTGCTATTTGCTTCTTTGCTAAATGCATGTTGATTGTCATCAGCTGTTTGTTGTAGGCCGAAGTTAGCACAACATGGAGATGATGTAGCACCAAACAAGTGTACCATCATTTGGTATTCTTGTGGATCCTTACTAAGGTTACCTCCTGGCCACCAGAGAAAACCCAGGGCATCGCAATCGTTGGGATCAACACGGACTTGGTGGAACATTGACTCGATATCGGCCATGAGAGCAACAGGTTCTTGACGAAACCGGGTGAGGACACCAACAAGATTGTTTGTTAGGTCGGGCCCCTGGAGCAGTTGGTCGTTGAGAGATGTTCCCCGATAACGCACTACACAGTCGGAAACGACACGCACTTTGTCTGGCTTGTTTGTGTTGAGGACTGGATGGTGAGGCACGTACCATAAGTGGCCAACAGGGTTCAGGAGCCGATCTTCTGGTACTTTACGAGCATGACCATTCTTCAAGAGGTTGTCCATGAACGAAGTGTACTTGGAACAAAGGTCAGGATCCTTTAGTAGCCTTTTTCGTAATAGCCTTGATCGATGCTCCGCCAAGGATCGGTTGTTCGGAAGGGTGGGTGGAGTGTTCCTCCAAGGTAGGGATATCTGATGATGGCCATCCTTAAGGGCGATGGACGCCCCCATAGTACGCATTGCCCGCTGGTCGTCCTTTGACATTCCTGGATTGTGGTCGTAGACTGAGTCACTGAACTCTAAGTTGCAGAACCTTTCAAATTGTTGGTTAAGTTCGTTATCTGCTCTAACAAAGTTTGCTGTGCGTGATCACCTACCGTTCCTTCCCAAAGGGCCATTGATGGTCCATCCGAAAACAGTCTTTGTCGCCTAGGGGCCTTGGCCTTCGCACTGCCTCGCTTCTCTGGGTTCCAATGCTTTAGGAACATCGTTACCAATAAGTAGCCCAATGTCGGCATCGATCTTAGGAATCTGGATGTCCTTCAGGTACGGGAATTTGTCCACGTCACTTTGTTTTGGGATGCTTTCTTCGCTAACTGGAAGTTTGGGAGTCGAGAACATAGTGTGGAGCTCGATGAATCGTCCTCATTCAAGTCAAAGACTTCGAGACTGAGTACTTTACACTCGGTGATGCTGTTGCACTTTTCCAGAGTGGTCAGTGAGAGGGTGGCGTCATCTCCATCGACGCCGAGCTTCTCCATCAGCTGATGAGAGCAGAATGAGGTATTGGATCCTCCATCCAAGAAGGCGTAAGTTAAGGCTGTTCTGTCCGAACCCTTCGCTTTAACATTTACAGGGACGATTGGCAGGCCAGTTGTTGAGGTGCCGGCCCCAGTCAATCCACAATGACTATCAACACTGACGTAGGCGTTTCGCGCACTTGCGTTGCTGTTTCCATAGGTACTCTCGTTGCTTTCTCTGGCTGGGGTGACATTGGGTTGGCTTCCAGTGTTTTGCGCTGGGTTAGGAGGATGAAGGTACGTTGAGTGCTTCGCTTGACAACCGGGGATTTTATAGAAACTGTCCCAACAAGTTTTAATCCTATTTTCTTAAGTTCCTGTTCAGATATGTTTCTTGCCCTCGTGGGCAGAAATTTGCTTGGGTGTAACAGCCACATCCTCTCGGTTTATAATAGATGTTATTTAGTAGTTTTGTTATCAATCCCTAGCGGTAATGGAAAAAAAGGTAATCGTATTAGTTGCGGTAATTTACGATAAATTAGATAATCGCAGTAGGAAACGAGCGGCTTGCATAGGCGTTAGATCGCAAAGAAACAATAATGAGTTTTTGCCAATTTAAATTGCGGCCGGACATACGTAGCCTAGGCGTTTACGTATGGTAAAGATAAAAACTATGGAACATTTAATCTTAAGTCAGAACGGATAGAACGTGTAGAACAAGTTGAATGATTGTAACGGTTGAACAAGCGAACGCAATAAAAAGAAAAGTGAAAGATACAGTCCTGAGTGGTTGCCGAACCAGCGAGCGCGGAGATATTCTTAACGCAGTAGAATATTCCGCAACAGAAACTGGCCTTTGGGTAGGACGTAACCAAATGGTCAGAGAAGAAGCAGTTGTCGCAGAGACCTTTCCTACGAAGGAAGGCTGAATTCGCCACAACGCATTAACCAGTGGCTTCCTCGGCACATGGAACACCTGGGCTTGCCCCTCGTTGATTCGATTCCTTTCGGACGAACATTTACACCACCACTGGCGTTTACTTTTTTGCGCTCTACACCAGCACAAGTTGCAAAATTGGAACTCTTTCCGATCTTGTTGTTCGTTGAATCCTTGCTCTTGTTCTTCAGATTGCCGCTGATGTCTCCGAATATTGTGTGTGTAAGTGCTCTAGCCTTTGACTCCACGAATTTCGCGATGTCATCAAACGTGATTTCTCTCCGCTTGTTGAAGGTGATGTCGTCTGCAATGTCACGCCATCTTCGTCGTAGAGGAAATGGCAGTCTTTCCACCACCTTCTGCAGGCTGTCAGGATTTTCAATTTTGTTTAAGTAGCCACTCTCACGAAGGGTGTTTTTAAGCAACACTGAAAACTTCTGAAGTGCTTGTCCGTCCTCATTCTTGACGGGTGGTCCTTTCGTTACTCGATCGATGTAAGAGGTGGCTATCTTAAATCCTTGACCATATCTCTCCTTCAGCAACCTGCGGGCGTCTTGGTAGCCTTCATTAGGTTTCATCGACAGGCAGCTCCTCATAAGTTCACGAACATCGCCAGAAGTGTACTGGACTAGATAGTTAAGCCTTGTGGTGCTATCTAGTGTCTTCGATTCGATGAGGCTTTCAAAGGATCTTACGAAGTCGTGGTAACTCGCCGGGTCTCCGCTGAATGTTTGGACCTCAGCGTGGGGCAGTGACAACGTAAGTGCTAATTGCTGATGTTGGCCGAGTAAACGTTGCAATTGTTGGTCTCGAATCTCCTGCGCATGCATGAGCTGTTCATTGTGCTGCTGCTGTCGGCGCTGTAAATGGGCCATATCTTGTAGGAACCTTTCACCAACTGCTGAATTACTTGGACTTAGGCTTCGCTCTTGTTTCACCTCTTTATCGTCCGCATTGCAGCTGCTGAGCTGAGCCGGTTTTGTAGGTGACCACACATGAGCGTCTAGCGAGTCGGTACTCGGTTTGGCATCAAGCAAACTATCTGTTGTTGTTCCCTGTTTCTGCTGACCGTTAGGTATGGCGTTCCATCCCCGCCAAAATTCATCTTTGTATTTTTCATTGTACTTCCTACATTTTATCCTACATAGAACATTTCAACTTCCATTCTCAACATTCAACATTGTAGTTGTTAGCTTCGACGTCCAACATTGGCTTTTCGACATGCAACTTACGCGAAGAAGACGTAGTGAAAGCTTTCAACATTCAAGTTCTCGTGTTCGACATTCAACTTTTCTTGTTCGACATTCAACTTTTCGTATTCGACATCCTAGTTTTTTAATTCAACTTTCGTCTGCTGGTTAGCGGTCGGTCAAAACTGTGGGCTCATCGACCCGACTCACTACCCCTAGAGTCAACCGCTCCGTGACTTTC
>JAEMWC010000357.1:465000-477500 GCA_016490735.1 Pachyseris speciosa
GGCCAAACGGTAAGTCCACGAATAAAGCAATTTGAAGAGTCTTGGTATCTCTCTGCTGGGCAAGCGAGTCTCGCTTCCTTCTACGCCTTCCTACACTTCTACGTATTTCAATAAACTTATTGTTTTTCCTGCCCACCTGACGTTTTCCTGTTATGTTAAATTCCGCTAGCGGTTATTTATGTGCACTCAGTTTTGTTTTGAATAAAAAATCATATAATGATTTCACAGACAACACATTGTCAGACCGCCATCTTGCTCCTTTCATCGTATTGGCCAGCATGTTGTTCATGGTTGCCACCTGCAACACTGATCGATATTCACAAGTTTCACCTGATTTCCCGCGATACTGAAGCCTTTGCCTTTCGTCTTGTATTTAAATTTTTTTAACCGCTACCCATTTGTTTCTTTTTTTTAACCAAAGTTTTTTCAAACCTTAAAAGGTTCACGACTAACACAATCCAAGAGAAGCAAGTCGTATACCTGAGCTCTCACCATGTATTAGCTCTGACAGCTGAAAAAAGATGCAAATATCTTCGTTTACTTCCGTTTTAGCTTTTGGAACTGGTTAAAAAGAAGACCGATCCGTGGAACATATTGATTGTTCTCTCGACGAATTTCGCTATCCGTGGCATTTCTTCTACAGTGAACAGTTGCATTAAGGTAAGCCGTTATTGAAATTTACCTTGATATACATTTTCTTTTACAAGCTACACCTTTTCCCGTTCCTTCAATAATTTCAGGAACTATATATATATATATATATATATATATATATATATATATATATATATATATATATATATATATATACATATATATATATATGTATATATATAATAAACATAGTTATGGGTGCAATCGTGAGTATCTTAAAATTGTCGGCACGCTTTCGCTTTGAGTTTTTGGCACGCTAGCTCGTTTGAAAAGGTTATGTATCGTCGTATACATTTGCACATTTGAGAAATGTTATGCGCATTAACGAGGTAACTAGAAAATGGCTTCGTCTTACTGTAACTACGGTTATATACAGAAACGTTAACGTAACAACCTAAACAACAATACACAGCGGGACCGCTTTATAACTATGTAAAATGCACAGAACAGAACTTCCATATGACCGGCGTTACGGAGGTGGAGTCCGTATCTATGCCCGATGTAACCTAAACTACAAAATTCGTGAAGATTTGAGTACGGAAAATCTTGAATGGTTAATCTTGGAAAGATTAATTCAAGACCATTTCTAGTTGGTACCTGGTATCGACCTCCCGATTTCCCTGTGAGTCCCTTTGACGAATGCGAGGAATTAGTTAACAAAATTGACGCGGGAAATTGGGGATTTTTCCTTTTAGGGGATATCAAAGTCGATCTTATGGCGGATACGACATCAGCTAACGCCGTTTAACTTAAACATATATTTAATATTTATGGACTGGACCAGCTAATCACAGAGCCGACAAGAATTACCATAAGTTCCCGCTCTTTAATTGACTTTTGTATGACGAATTCAGTTGCAAAGTTTGGAGTTGTCCATTTTGCAATTAGCGATCACGCACTAATTTATATGTCGTCCAGTATCAGTGTACAGGCAAAAGGATCATTCAAAACCCGTCAAATGAAAAGTTTCCATAAAGCGGGACCTACAACAAAAGGCACGGTCAGATGTTGAATGATATGTGGTCAATGTGAAAGGATATGCTAATATCGGCGAGCTATAGATATACATGCACCACTAAAATCTAAACGGGCTGATATGACGAAATCTCCCAGTGAGAACCTGAAATCTTCATCTGAAATTTTCTTTCCTGATATAAAGAATAGATGTCACGCAATTGAAGGTGATGGCGAAACTGATCAAAAGTAGGCAACAAGTACGCTTGCTTCTTGGCGGAACTTAAAACATCAGTGTGCGTTTCAGGTTACTTATTATCTCACTAAGAATTTTCTTTACAATCACCCTTTGGCGACTTCATCTTCACCATTGTCGACATTTGAACTTCGGACACATATTTCAGAAAGTGTTGTAGATACTTTGGTCACATTTGAAGTTAACGAGTGTTCATTCCGTGTCACAAGATGGTCGACGTGGTAAACATAGGTTGATCGACATATTGACGTAGTTAGTGGTTACAAGATTCTTCCCCACATACACCGTATATCTGCTACGAACAGCATTCAAATTACCCTGAAAGAAATCGAGACGTCTTCCTTTTGCTTTGACATATAATATAGGAAAGTTACAATTTATTTATCAGCGATCTGGTTACAGAGAAATAAATTGCTGTTTCCATCAGAGTTAAAACGGTGTCCTCATAATATATCTGAAAAACCATGGACAATCCAAAAGCCAATGGCTAGAGATAGTGGAGCTGAATTAAACAAGGGACCAAATTTCAGAAAAAATGTCACGTAACATGTATGCCTCGTGAAAAGTTAACACTACCGTTTCCTTAGCCGTGTAATACCCGTTATTAAAGTCGTTCTCCCCGGACGAAGCCGGGTCAGGGGGGTACTCTCTAAAATGGCCTATACGGGGAGGTTCCGCCCGAAAGGGGTACCTTTTTCACGCTTCAGGTATATGAAAAGGTAGGGATTTCACGAGTCGAATATATGAAATGGTAGGGAAATCTGTCACTTAGGTATTTAAAAGGGTCTTTCGTTGAAATATTTTGAACACACATATCTTATAACTGTACTGTTTTAATTTATTAAACGCTACATGAAAATGACAAGAAGACGTCTTGTGAAAGGGGTACCATTTTCCACTGGAAGGTACACGAAAGGAGTACCATTTGTCTATAGAAGGTATACGAAAGGGGTACCTTTTCTGTCAAAAATGGTTTATACAAGGGTAAGGGGTCGGACCTCGGGGCGGAGCCTCCCCGTATTAAATCTTTTTAGTACCCTCCCTTCCCCCCATCCCCCACCCCGGGGGGACGAAGTCTTTCCCAACGGCGCAAGATTTGAATTTGCTGCCGTCATCATCATCATCATCATCATCATCATCATCATCATCATCATCATCATCATCATCTTTATTTAAAAACACGGTAAATACATCAGGCGTCGGATCACAATGCTTATACGTTTCTTATCGATTGTGCTACCAAGGCATTGTATCTTGATTGTAGTGTTACCGGTGGAGAGCGCTTGGCGGTAATATTTTAGGCTGCTCAAGTGAGAACTACAGAATGGCAAGTTTGTGTCCGAATTTTCTCATTCAGGAAGCGCAGTAAAGTAATTACTCGGACTTCCTATGAAAACGTCTGAGTCTAAAAATGTCGTTCGTTTTTAGTTCATGGATGACGTGGTCATGCCATGAGGTATAGGAGACACTCGATGTCACTCACTCACTCACTCACTCACTCACTCACTCGATTCTGATCAATTTATTCATTAAACTTGGATGAAACATTTCTTCTGTCCCTCCCCTGGTAGCTATTGTATTTGTCCCCGGAGTCCTCTTTGCTCAAGGTTTGCAAGTTTCAGGGGGTAGTAGAAATGCGTAGATTCTTGCTCGACTGTTTATGTATCATGAAGTGCGATATGAATGGCGTCGATCAGAGCATGTGAAAATTGAAAAGTGGTAAAGTAAGAAACTATCTGTCTATTAATAGCAAATGTACTATACTAAGGACATTTTGTTTCTTGTGCTGAGAAGGGATAAAATTAACACAACTTGTTCCTGCTGCTCAGATAACGAGAAGCGCAACGTATTGATGGCGAGACTGAGCCAAATCCCCAAAACAAAATACAAAATAAAAACGCACGACAAACTTTTCCTACTTTTCTTCCCGGCGCAACTCAAAACTTTTACTCGTGCCGAGAGAATTGTTTTATAGCTTCAAGATTAAGCGAAAAGATCGAAAGGTGTGTGCAAGATTGTTGAAAATCTCAACCGTATTTAACTTTCGGGTATGACTACAAGGATGATTTTGGCTTATGTGCCAGTAGGCAGGTTCTTTCACCCCAAGTATGAGTAGTCATAAACCACATAAAGGTAGTCAAAAAAGGAAACTAGTCTTGAAGCATACTTACCGGTTTTATTTAGTGACAAGAATTTGCAAAGGTACAACCTTGGACAAAACCTGTGTAAACCGCACTTCCTTCCCATATACGAGGCGTTTTTGTAAAAACCGCGCAGGTCAATGGACTAAGGCTGGGTATATATCATGGAAAGCTGAGAAATATCTATGAACTTCGCAAACCTTCAAAATATTGCTGTAAGCACTAAAAATACCTGTCATTTTACACTTTATACGGGTTGATTTTTTTTAAAGAAGTAGTTCATGCAGAATGCTGAAAAATACCATTTCCGAGCCTTATGTTTAGCTCTACATTTCAAAATGTTCAGGGGAAGGATGCCCCAGACCCCACTACAGACTCGTTTTCAAACCTCTCCCACCCCCAGTTGAAAATTGGCTCCGCCGTCCCTGGTGATACAATCTTTCGTCCGTCCTTGTCGACGATGACCAAGACCATCACGTGGTAGAGGTATTAGGTACGGTGTTTCCGGCTGTGGCTGATACGGGCGCGGAAGGCTCTGCCAAGGCCTAGACAGATTTTGCTCAAAAATGCTAAAAAGTTGCTCATAAATATCCCCAAAAGTTGCTCAAAAGTTGCTTAAAATCGTAAAAGTTGCTCAAAGAATTTTAAAAGTTGCCCGCTGACAGAGCAGCAAACCGGCTCTGTTTCTGCAATTTCTAGGCGAAAACAAAACGAGGACATGTAGTTTCAGTTCAGTTACAGTTTCTTCAAGACCAAGCAATAACTCTGAGCTCATCCTATTGCTTTCTCTGGTAACTGTTGCACCTGATCATCACGGATGCCTCAAAGTAATCTTCTAAGGTGCATTCCTGCTGGGATAACAGGGTGCTGAGCAGACTAAATACCCTCTTGGCAGAGGCACAACTGGTTTGGACGAGGACTATTTTCTTTACAAGAGAAGCTCAGTGTGGAAGGCTGTTATGGTGTGTTGCCGACCACGAAACTTTATCATCCTCACTCGAGCACACAACGCCGTCAGCAGCTGCAAGATAGGCGGGAAGCTCTGTCGCCAAGTTGGATATGATCCACAAAGGGAAAATTCTTAAGCTCTTCCAGTGACGCAGCATTCGGCCTTAATCTTTGAACTTGAACCGGACAGCAGAGACGTGCTGCCTTGAATGCACGTACTGTAGTGCGGAACTGGACGCCGAACTTCTCTTGGAAAACGTTCAATCCTGGTTGGTTACATGCCTTTGCCTGATCAACTAGTCGAGTTTGGAGTGCAGTATCACCATTTGCCATTTCTCTTGCAATTTCCAAGGTGCATGGATAATGACCTACCCCGACAGTATGAGCAACGGCTGATAGACGCTCATAACAGATAAATATCAGGGGTTCATCACCTTCGAGGTAGTAAGTGGCATTCACGAAAGCCATTGCTCCAAGCTCCAAGCGAAGATCTTGAAGGTCTTGGCCGTTATCAACGATCTCCAAAAGATGTTGACGGATAACAGAGGAGACATTCTCATTCTCATGAAGGAAGGGCACTACATCCCCAAAGTAATCAGACACTAGCTTTAGGTCCTCCCATTTGCTCCACCAGCGTGTAACACTGTGTGTTTTCATGGACTGTCCAGTTCTCTCCCTCCAGAGTAGCCTTGCATTAAAGCTATGAGCAAATTTATTTACCCAATAGCGGAAGAATACGTCAAGAACTCTAAACTAAAAGTGAAATCCCACATTATTAATTGTATGAGAGGAACAGACAACGTCCACAATGCTGGGATAAAATAACAGAAGTTGCCTCAATGCAGCCCCATTAACTGCAGCGCTATCTCGCATTGCAGCAAGCACCATGTTCGTCCCAAAGCCATGATTAACAGCAATACAAGACATGATCCTTTGGGCTGGTTCATTCCCCTTGAGCGACCTGGCAAGGACCTCCAAACAATTAAGGCGCTGTGTAGGCTTGAGGTCTTCTAGGATGAAACGCACTATAATTGCGAGTGCCTCCCCGAGTTGGGCAGTTCCATCAAATATAAGGGACGCCTCTTTCACGTTACCGGGCTCAGCCTTGATCTTCTCTTTTTCCTTTGTCAGAACTGATGGAATGAAATCTTTCGTATGGCCACTTACAGTGATCCTATGACCATATTTCTCAAGAAGAGGCCGTAGGATATCTATCTTGGAAATCGGTATTCCGGCTAATAATAATGCCTCAATTACTTCAAAACGAAAGAGTCGCATGTCTGCCGGCAACGTAGAACCACTTACATTGCTACGTTTGTCTTGCCCTTGGAGGCATTCGAGAATGGCTTAACTTGACTCTCTTTCTTGTCTTTTTCGATGCCTGCTACCCCCGTTTTTTTTTGTTTTTTTTTTTGGACTCCACATTTTTCCGAACAGCGCTTTTCTTGACTGCAAGGGTTTCGTGACACACTTTTGTATCCGACTTGACTTGTATTTGCCAGTGTTCTCGGCTACTTTACGGTTTCGGGAGATGGAAGCCCTTTCAGGCTTCGAAAGCACTGCACCTTTTTCAATTGCAACCTGGATTGAATCTCTTTGATGTTGATCTTCAGCGGGTTCTTCATTGTCAGAAGAGACAGAAGAAAGCGCCTTGCCGTCCGCCATTTTAGAGTCACGTAGATGTACCATATTTGGAATATTAACACAGGATACCCATGCTAGAAGGTACATCCAAGAATTCTTCAACACATGATTCCGAACCAATCAATTCTAGTGAAATTCTTGTGAATTTCCAAAGAAAACTTGTTAAAATACCAGTTACTTATGAACGTGATTTTAAAATAGTGAAAATATGCCAAAAATATGCTAACTTTAAGAAAAGATGCTGACAAGTGGCTCACTCTCCGAAAAGTTGCTCAGAATCGAAAAAGTTGCTCAAAATCGTAAAAGTTGCTCAAAAGTTGCCGAGCAGAATCTGTCTAGAGCCATGGTCTCCTAGGCTTCAACATCTATCTCAAAGCTTAGTATTCTGGGAAACTTTCAGAGATACCGTAATACCACACTGCACTCACCCATCTGGGCCAAAACACACGCAAGCATCAGGATTGGTTTGATGAAAATGATGAGGAAATCCAAAAGCTGCTCGATGCGAAGCGCAACACCCTTAGAGTACACCTGCAAGGTAGTAGCTCTGCCTCCAAGAAAGCAGCCTACTATTCCACCACAAGAAAGGTGCAAACAAAGCTCACAGAAATTCAGGACTCCTGGCTCAGCAAAAAGGGAGATGAGATTCAACATTATGCAGACAGCAACAACCCTAAACGCTTCTGCGATACTATTAAAACTGTCTATGGCCCTCAGTCCTCTGGAACATGTCCACTACTCAGTGCTGATGGGACAGCTCTACTCACTGAGAAGAATGCGATCCTGGGGAGATGGGCGGTACATTTCAACAGTGTGCTAAATAGGCCCTCATCCATCAACGTTGAAGCAATTGCTCGTTTGCGTCAAGTAGAGATTAACAACTCCTGGTGATACAGAACGGCGTTTAACTACACATACAAATTCAGCCTCATAGAATACAAACACACAGTGAAAATTGTTCGGAACGTTCTTTAAAAAATCATTCACATATTGGTTATTCCGTGAGGCTCAAAGAGACTGTCTTAATAGCAAGAAAATGAATAATTATTATAGTTTCAAGTGCCAGTACTCTACCTTCTTGCTTTTCTCGTTTCTCTCGTATCCGGAAATCAAGGTTTTAAGACAGTCCGTAACCGCTACGGAAAAAGTTTCAAATTAAACAGAGTTACGCTTCAATGGTCTTTGAATGAGATAGAGCTCGAAATAGTTTGTTTTAAGATACGTATTATACTATTGTGACTCCACGAAGATTGTGTATCTCGTGGCAAAATTTAAACGACAACCTGTGCCTCTTGGTGTGACATGAAAACTTTGAAGCTAATTTTCAAGATGCATTATTTTTAACATTACAAAGCTCTGAAGATATGACTTTTTTTTTTCAGGCTTTATTTTCACTACCGCTTAAGTAGTGTTCATAACTGCGATGATCATTCACATCTACTTCATTCTTTAATCCGCAGTTCAAATATTCATCCTCATCTAGGACTGACCACGCCCTCTTTTTATCACTTTCTGGTATTCCCATCACAATTTCTAGAGGGATATTTGATCGACTTTTGTTCAAGCATTCTAATGACGATGCGTACGTAAAGCGGTTGTGAGATCACAGGCCGTACTAACACAAGGTTCATAAGGAGTGTGCCGTCGCAGAACGCCGTGTAAGTACATATAAAAATTCATTCTCATAGAATACATACATACATACATACATACATACATACATACATACATACATACATACATACATACATACTTTATTTAACAACGCAGGTTAAAAGATGGCAGCGAAAGCTGATGTGGACCTGCTATGTATAAATAAATTACAAAATACACTAACTATGTAATGGAAATGTAAAGGTAATTACAATAATAATTGTTCATATTAAGCCAGATATAGGTTACCAATACTATTTAATAAATAAAATATCTAAAATAACATCTAAAAATATGTAAAATCATCAGTGTTTTTAAATGTTATGGCAGAACTACAACCAAAAGATATTCTATCAATAGAGTTAGAGTGTTTCACAAGATTTGCTTTAAGCAATGCAAAAGAAGGTAGAGACTTGATCTTTACGGATAGACTGTTCCAAATTATACTGGCTCGATGAGTGAGGGAATAATTGTTTCCTCTCCAGTAAGTATGGGTTAGATCGAATTCAAGGTTATCTCTTAAATTGTGAATTGTTGCATGTTTAGTAAAGAGATTTGTAACACCATGTGGTGCTAAGTTAAATTAAGCTTGGTAAGCTATGCATGCCAGTCTCTTTTTATAAAAAAATACGATGAGTGCCATTTTACTTTAGGTAAAACTTTATGTTTTGGGATAGAGGGGCTGAGATTAAGCACGGCACGGATGTGAGATTCCCCCAAAACCTGTAATGAACTTGAACAGCCCCATAGAGAAATACAATAGGTTGTGCTTGGTAGTATGCCGAACACACAATGAAAAGCTGCACAGAACGTTCTTTAAAAAATCATTGATATAGTTGTTATTCAATTAATTACAGTCTCAAGTGCCAATACCCTGTCTTGTTGCTTTTATCGGCTGCTCGTTTCTCCAGTATCCGTTCATTTGAGGCCTAAACGTTTAGTGGGGACTACGGTTTCATTGGATACATTTAATAACTCCTTGTAACTTACCCACCACTCCCCCATTACCCCCTTCCTCCCCTACCCCAATACTTTAGTTTTGTTTTAGGTGACGGTTTCGTTAGGGTCTTGTGGCATGCAAGACACGCGGCGTAGCCGTAATGGCACTCTGATTGGACAGGAGCCCATCACCAGGAGCGTACAACTCCCTTATATTCCTGTCACGGCGTTTTCACAGACCAATTTATTTTAGATTGAATTTCCCGCCAAAATCGGACTCCCGCAGGAGTCCAATGACCAATCACAAGTCGCTGCACGTGCCCCAAGTATCTGCACGTACAGAGCCTTTGTTTTCACTCATTTAAACTCCCGTTTTGTGGCGCTCTCGTTGCCGTTGTCGTCCTTGTTTCCCTTTTTCGCGGGAAAAGATAGTCTAAAAATAGATCGGTCTGTAAAAATGCTGTGTAAGGGAGTTGTACGCTCCTGGTAATGGGCTCCTGGATTGGATGATTATCTATCTAAAATAGCATGACGGTCACACCGTCGCACATCGCTTGCCGCAGCCAGTCTGTTCATCTTAGAGCTGCATTTGCTCTTTTGCCGACTTGAGCTGCAAAGATACCCCCAAAGCAAGACTTGTGTGAACATCCGACAATATTTTAATGGTAGGCAAAAGGTCTCCTGTTTGCATGTTATTTAATTTTAAAGTTCTTTGTTTAAAGATCATTCACTTCCTCATGAGAGGACGAGGAAACGTCTTACAGTAATTATCTAGTACGAATGAATGAATGAATCTAGTAGGAGATCAGAGAAAAAGTATTCGGCGAGAATTTCAATGTATTTTGTTATTCTTTCCACCATTTGTCGATGTTTGTGAACTCCTTATTCTTGGTACTGATCTTCGAGACAAAGCGTAACGCATACAGATGCGGATGATAGGTTCGTTTGCACCTTGGTATTGAACTGCACAGATGGTTACCAGTGATTATGTTAAAATACTTCAAAGATGACTTACATCTACCATCTCACCTCACTTTCAGTGCAAATGTCCGACTTCTATTTGTTTTACTAGCAGTAACTTCCGGGAGGACGGGGGGGGGGGGGGGGGAAGGGAGGATTGAATATTGTTAGAATCGGACCTTTCCAGATGTACATGTACAGGTTTTACATTTGAGATAATTTTCTGGATCGTAATAAGGTTATTTTGTTTATTTGTCACTAGAGATCATTCGTTTGAAATCATTTCGTAGGCAGTATCCCTATTCAATCGACAGCTGCAACGAAATTTTATGCAGGCAGGTCCAGGGTCAAAACTGATTCCTTTTCCACGCTTGCACAGACGTATCGTTTTTGCCAGTCCAGACTGCTTGGTTACTCTTTAAAGCGAATACCCCTTCTATCCGTCGCTGATACCAACGAAATTAGGCACCTGTCGTTATTTACTAGGAGGAGGAGGAGGACCACAAAATTGGGTAGGGGGGGGGACGATAAGTTTCAGTAGATATCTGTTCAGACGGTGGAGGGTACTGAGTTCGCCTTATTCGCCTTAAGCTTTCGGGGTCGATTAAAGAATGCACTCGGACTTGGCCTAAAAGATTCGCAATGGGGAAATCATAGCCTCAGAGGTTTTCGGAAAGGTCGTAATTGCTGTTTTTGGCAGTAAAAACCGTCAGGTAGCATTTTCTAAAAGAAAACAGTTCCATAAAAAAGTTCGTGAAAAGTTCATTTCAACTAGCATTTTTTAAAAGGAAGATTTTATTCCCTAACATTTTCGGGCAATTAAAATTTCAGCTAAGGAATCCTAACAGATCACATTCTTCTAGCTAACGAAAACATCACTTTAAACAGACTTCAAACACCATAAAGTACTTAGAAATGCTTTCGATTGCAACTTTTGGTTGATTTGGCTCGTTGGGTGTCCCTGTCTTTCTCTTCTTATACATAGGTATGATACCGACATGTTGGGCATGAAGTTAATGATTTGATACCCTCTCCTCAAAGTGCCCAAAACCATTTTTTTTTTCTGTTGGTCAAGATAATCTACAGGTTACCTTAAGATGTTCTGTGTAAAAATTTACCGATTTGCTTAAAACCCAATGTTTTTGAAAGTTTTGAAAGTTCTATATTTTTGCGGTACACCTTCGCCGCTGATTAAGAAGGCAGACGGACTCACAAGTGACATAGGTTAAGGAACGCGGAAACTTGTGCATACTTATGAAGAAATAATACACTGTAGTGACGAACATAAGGAATGATAAACACATTGTTAAACTCAGACGGCCGAAGAGAAAGAGAATTTACAATGTTGTGCATACTTATTCCCTTCTCGGGATTAGGAGTGTTGCTTCATCACGCCGTAACGCATCTTTCAGGCATTTTGAGGAGTAAAGGTTATGCTTACAGCACTTAAAACTTACCTTGTTTCCTTGAACACCACGTGCTCCTTTATAATCAACGTCACAGCAGTAAGTCGACTAAGGCAAATTGTGAGCCATAGCGACAAATCTGAATGTTTTTGAGAGATGTTTAGATTCAGGTGAGAGAGTAAAAAAGTAATGGGTTATGGGCACTTTAAAGCGGTACACACTGCATATTTCTAGCCAGTAACAAAACTTGAAGTCTGTTATTGTTTGCGTACAGACATACGCGCCTCGTATTTATTACCATTCTACTTGCAAATTAGTTATCTGCGAGTTTTTGACAGTGTCGAGTTGCGCGTTGTTCTTATGAGCCATTGAAAATTAAATTGAATTGTTGAAGTTGAAGACATTTTCTCTCAGACACATTGGATTTCAGCATTGTCCTGATGTGAGTCACTCATTTCACCGAAAGGTTTACACCGGGCCTGCATGTAACTGTATAATTGCCGGGTAAAGAAGGGTTGTTTTGAATGGTCAAAGATGCTCTCGAGGCTTGGAATATAAATCTCGGAGAACATCGGGCATTATCCACCGACATACCAGCCACTTTAAGACTTAGGGCCTGTTCGCACTACGCGAAATTTTGTTTGATTTACCAAAAAATCTGTCAACGCGAAGCCATTTCTAGTGCGAACGATTTTTTGCACCCACCAAAATTTTTTTGCAAGCGCAGCGAAACTTCAAAGACTCCGTCGACTAGCTTTGGAGGCTGTAAAAATTTTCTCAGGCGAGAAAATCCTTTATTCGTTGACATCCATCCGTCATTGGGTCATCAAATTAATGACGGACTCCTTCAGTGTGGGTTTTGCGGTTGCCTTGCATTAGAGCCATCTGTCACTAAAAAAATATTCGCATCTTCATGTGCGAGCAGGATTACGAAAACAAAAAATT
>JAEMWC010000357.1:482500-487500 GCA_016490735.1 Pachyseris speciosa
CTTGACAGAAGCTAAAAATAATTTGCATATAAAAGATGCAAACTAATAGAGATACAGCTTTTCGCTGCTTACATTTTCATTTAAGGTAGGTTTCAATTCTCTAATTAGTAGAGTCTCCTTTATCTTGCAATGAGTATCTGACCGACCTTTTGCTGATATCTCAAAGTGGTCCCATTTTAAGTTGTGACCAGTTGACGTGACGTGGTCTGCGATAGCAGATGCATGACAGCTACTCGTGATCGCTTTAAAATGTTCAGTTTTTCTGTCATGCAATCTGCGTTTTGTTTTTCCAATGTAGAAATCCTGGCAGTCCCAACAACTAGCTTTATAAACAACTTTTGACATTTGGGAACGGTTAATTCTATCTTTGTAGGGAAAAAGAGACTTAATGCGATCAGCGCTTTGGAAAATAAAATAACCGTTCCCAAATGCGGTTTTTTGAATGAAATTCTTGTCTTTTATTAAGTCCATAAGGTGAAAGGGGAAATAACTGCGCACTCCAGTATGCTTCTTCCTTATGGACTTAATAAAAGACAAGAATTTCATTCAAAAAACCGCACCCATTATACTTAATTTCAGCAGAGTTTGGACAATAGGTTGCGATTTTCTTAAGGTGCGTATTGGTAGTGAATTTATTTTTATATATATTTTAATAAGTCAGGGCGTACCGACTCATTAATTGTAATCTTTAGCACTTGTAGTTGTTTCAGCGCTCAGGGGCCCTCTTTTGGGGATTCTGTTATTTTTGTGCTAGCCAGGTCATTCAAAGGCTCTTTGTTGGGGAATTATTACTTATTGTTTAAGGGCCCTCTTTAGGGATTTTGTTATGATACTGACAGGTATATTGATTCAGAGGCCCTCGATGGGGAACCTGTTGCGCTGCGACTATTACATAACATTTATCACTAGTTCTATTATTTTTGTTATTTCGCATCCTGTTAATTTACCGTAATTGTTTCATACTCTTTGTACACCTATTGTTTTTCGTTTCATTTTCGTTACCACTATCATTGTCTGAGGTACGTAACTTGTATGTAAATTGTAACCATTGTTGTAAAAGCGTATTTAAGTCGTAGGTTTTTAACATCCTGTTTGTAACTGACGAAGGTCGAGAGACCGAAACGTTTTTTATTCATAAATTTTTAATTTTTTTATCTTTTTTGAACCAAAAGTTGTCCATTTTCGGTCTCGTTTTAACTGGTTTTTATTATTCGCCGAATCAGGACTGTGAATCATCAGTGATCCTTTTGGTTCTGCATCTTTCGTAGGCCCAGGAAGCGCCTTCAACCGTCTATATATATATATATATATATATATATATATATATATATATATATATATATATATATATATATATATTAGGGATTTTGTTATGACACTGACAGGTATGATGATTCAGAGGCACTTGATGGGGAACCTGTTGTGCTGCGACAATTACATAACATTTATCACTAGTTCTATTATTGTTGTTATTCCGCATCCTGTTAATTTACCGTAGTTGTTTCATACTTTTTGTACACCTATTGTTTTTCGTGTCATTGTCTGAGTTACGTAACCCGTATGTAATTTGTAACCATTGTTGTAAAATCATATTTCAGTTGTAGGTTTTTAACATTCTGTTTGTAACTGACGAAGGTCGAGAGACCGAAACGTTTTTTATTCATAAATTTTTATCTTTTTTGAACCAAACGTTGTCCATTTTCGGTCTTTTTAACTGCTTTTTATCATTCGCCGAATCAGGACTGTGAATCATCAGTGATCCTTTTGGTTCTGCATCTTTCGTTGGCCCAGGAAGCGCCTTCAACCGTCCCTATATATATATATATATATATATATATATATATATACACTATCACAAATGAAGATAACCCACATGTTTTGTTCCACACCTATATTTCGACCACATAAAGTGGTGATGGTGGACTTTTTACCCTGATGAAGACCACTTTATGTGGTCGAAATATAGGTGTGGAACAAAACATGTGGGTTATCTTCATTTGTGATAGTGTATGTTTCTTCATGAAGATTAACTGTTTGTGACTGATGCTTGTGAAGAGTTATATATATATATATATATATATATATATATATATATATATATACATACATACTAAAAACAATGAAAACCCAAATGTGTTTAGTATCATCATTCGACACAGAAGTTTACAGTTTCTTTATATATAATCTTTAATCTTTATATATATATATATATATATATATATATATATATATACATACATACATACATACTAAAAACAATGAAAACCCAAATGTTTTTAGTATCATCATTCGACACAGAAGTTTACAGTTTCTTTATATATAATCTTTAATCTTTATATATATATATATATATATATATATATATATATATATATATATATATATATTTTATTTATTTATTTATTTATTTAGGTACAATAAAACGATTTTTTTATTGTACACGTGATTGCTGGAAAAATACTTCTTGCGCAAGAACAATTCAAGTACGTAGCCCAAGTTCACTCAGTCCTTGTAGGTCTGATCCGTTTGTACTTTACAGTTCGTATTAGGTTTTTCCGATCGTATGGGAGATTGTTGCTCGTGCCAGTACATAGCGAGAATTCCTTGACATTTGTACGTATTCGTCGAGAATTTATAAACAGGACAAGATATATGGTCTTGGCTGGCGTTTTGATCAAAACTCCCTTTTTTTTTTCTATATTCCTTGCTTAGTTTCAAACAATTTATTGGGTTTATTTTGGGTCTTATGACAGGAAAACCTTGAGACAAAAATCTGTCAGAAAAAGGAAATTGATCCTTGGTGTTATTTTTGTCGCTACTTGAATACGAGTTTTATTTGAAAACAGGAAAGCTCCTGGATGTGTTTTTGTTCTCGGCCAGCTGAGGTTTTCCTGTTAGTTTTGGGGGTAACCCAGCAGTAGCAAAAAGAAAGCCTGAAAAATAATTCAGGCTCGCGTGGGATCCCGCACAAGCCTGATTTTTTTTATCAGTCTTTGTTTTCGCTACTGCTCAAGTAGCTGCAAATGATCTTCACTTCGATTTCCGTAAAAAGTCATCCGTTTGTCTCTCTTATCGTCTTCGCGCTTATTCATGTCACTGGAACTGCTCCATGTTTCCTATTTTGGCAAAGTTTCATCATTATATTTCTTGGCTGTTAGCATAATTGAATTGAGCAAAGCAAACCTTATACGTTTTTAGCTTCTTAAAAGGAAGACCGTTGATTAGGTAGCCTGCGAACGCAGACGTATTTCCGGCTGTCACTGGTTCCGCCGAAAATAGCGTCTGCGAACTCGAGCTACGAGAACGATTTCCATGACGTCAGCTCTTATAAACCAATCACATTTCACCTTGCATATCCGAAGAGGTTACACGCAGAAATCGTGCATGGAATCCTCGCAAATGCGTGTTAAAAAAATAGCGGAGGATGCGTTGTGGAAAGTATGCGAAGTTTTCGGGTTTGATAGCCTTAATAAGCATCAAGAGGAAGCCTTGCGATTTCTTTTTGAATCGAAGAGCGATGTTTTTGTAAATCTTCCAACTGGATTTGGAAAGTGTTGTATTTCAGGCGCTGCCCATTGTGTATTCTTGTATGGATGCAACTCGTGAGAAGAACATTGTACTCGTTGTTTCGCCGCTTATTAACCTTATGAAAGACCAAGTCAGCCGCTTAAATTCACGTGGAATAAGCGCAATATCACTCAGTGATGTCAGCTCCGATTTAGAGATCAGAGCAGTTGAAAATGGAAGTTATTCCATCGTTTACGGTTCACCAGATTCTTGGTTAGGTGAGACAAAATGGCGAAAAATGTTGTCAAGCGATATTTACCAAAATTCAGTCAGAGCTGTCGCTGTAGATGAAGCCCATGTCATTTGCCACTGGTAAGTTCTGTTCTATTCAATGATTGCCGATGTAAGAGTATTTTCCGGGGCTAGCTTTAATAGTAAGCTTATAAACCTTGTTTTAATATTTCGCATTTTCGTGTCTGATCTTATTGTATTGAAATCCCCCTAGCTGTATGTTTACATCAGTAGTTCCCAGGCACGTGTTGTCGTATTTTGATCTTAAAGCTCAAGTTATATGTATGTTTGTACGTTGAGATTTCTTTTTTTGAAACTTATTTTCTATAAGGTAAAATAATTTAACTCGCCCTTTATTCTAGGGGAAAATCTAAAAGCAACAAACATGCAGCCTTCAGAGTTTGGTTTTCTCGTCTACACGAGTTCAGGTCACTTCTTCCGCCAACCCCATTCATTGCATTGACTGCGACGGCCACAGAGGATACTAGGGAAACAATATTTGAAGTACTCTTGATGAATGGTCCCCGCATTGTTACTGAAAGCCCAAACAAAGCAAACATATCCTATGTTGTCCAGTACATGGCGAAAAATGCCAACCTTGCAGATTATTTGTCCTGGATAAGCAATGAGGTGAAGGATTGTGGCTCAGCAGCAACTAGAACTATAATTTATACCCAGACCATCAAACAGTGTGCTGTTGTCTACTCAACACTGAAGACTCTCCTTGGGGACAAAATTTACAGTTCAGAGGAAAGAAATCCAAAGACCGTGTTACTGGAAATGCTTCACTCTTGCACCCCCCAGTCAAACAAGGAACACATCCTGGCATCTTTCCAAAGTGATCAAGGATCCATTCGGATTTTAGTCGCAACAATTGCTTTTGGCATGGGCGTGGACTGTAAGCAGGTTCACCAAACAGTACATTTTGGTCCAACCAAAAATGTAGAGTGCTATATGCAAGAAAGTGGCAGAGCAGGGAGAGATGGTGCACAAAGTACTGCTTTCCTGCTTTACCAAGGAATGCAGCTGATGCATGTAGATAAAGATATCAAAGATTATGTGAAAGCAAAGGAATGCAGGCGTAAACACTTGCTTAGTTATTTTGACGTGGAATGTCCTCCATTGGATCCTCTTCATTTATGTTGTGACAACTGCTCTGTCTCTTGTAAGTGTGGTTTGGAGGATTGCAAACCACTTTGTTA
>JAEMWC010000357.1:492500-525000 GCA_016490735.1 Pachyseris speciosa
AACGCAAAGCGAACTGTAGTACGTGCGTCCTGACTCGCTTCTTGTGTGGTTTGAAATGAAACCCAGTTTATTGAACAGTTTTCATTTTATGTCCGCTATGTAATCCCCTGCTATGTCAATTCTATTAAATTGCTATTTCGGACACAGCTCGAAGCCATAAAAGAAAAACCCAATACCACTGCTGGAAAGCCTTGACCGATTTGTACTCAAATCTTTACGTCCTCTTGAAGATTTGTTGCATTCCAGCTACCAGCTGCGAATGCATGTGAAAGGAGTGGAAATGGTCTAAGACGGCTCCACATTTACAACAGAGCCAGCATAGCTCAAGGAATGCTCTCTCGTTAATGCGAAGTGGTAGATTTGATTGCCCAGAAGCATTCAAGGACGCTTGAGCTTGGCACACTACTCAACGATTAAACCCAAAGTCCATTTCGACCAAGAGATTTTTCTTACATTACTTGCCAAGACTTTCGGACGATTTAATTTCGGACAAAAAGAGTGTCCGAAAATAAAACTATCCGAAATTTTTAAGCGTCGGAAATTTTAAGCGTCCGAAAGTTTTACAGTCCTTTCAAGTGTAAACCTCTTCAGTATACTTTCTTGGCGACGCCATCAACTGTATTCAAGGCCAACTGATATACATTATATAGCTAGAATTCGGATTACGCTTTGCTCGTTCTTTTATCACTGAAAAGAAAGAAAAAATGTTTCTTTTATGAAAAACATAATGTAGATAAATTCCATTTTGAGCTCCAAAGCCCTTAGTTTCCTGTATGGAGCGAACTCTAGTTTAGACGTTGCTTGAGATAATGGCTTGAATGAATTTGTAAGGGTACAATAAAACGCGTCATTTTCACAGATGTTGTTTCAGTCCAATTCCTGTTTTGCAGGCGTAAATTTACTTTAGCCGTATTTCAACAAAGTGTTCGAAATTTTTTTCCGAAATTTGTCCGAAATTAGATAAAATATAAAGTGTCCGACAATTAAACGTTCGAAATAAAACGTCCAAAGTTTTTTGGCAAGTAATGTAAGTGCTGACGTTTTTACGTTTGATCATGACTTTATGATTTTCTATGTAACGTCCTTCAAAATTCCCAAAATGAAGTCTTGAACGTCCAAATGTTTCAAAATTGCCCCCGGACCCCCCTCCCCTAAGAACTCGTGCCTAAGGCGCTCGTCAATTCGAGCCTTCGGCGCTCAAACGCACCTCCCCACGCAAAAACCTGTCTACGTGCCTGAGAACGGCACACTGCTATCTTGAACCGATTCACTGTGAATACATGCGTGGCGGTCATTTTCCATGTGCTAAAATGCCCAGGTTACCCAGGGAGTTTACACCAAAATGGAATGTTTGGGTAGTACGTCATGTAAGACTACTTTTATTGTTCCGGTTTCATTCCCTATATCGTAACTTCGTTCCTTTTGCACCTTGTTACCCCTGTTACCTTCCGTTGATGTCCCTCTTATCTTGATATCCCTGTTACCTTGTTACATCTGTTCCCTTGTTACCTTATTGCCTTGTTATCTCTGTTATCTTGTTACCCATAGTCTCCTTTGCAGCTGCTCTTACCGAAGTCACGCAACGCTCCTCGCCCCCACGCGGCTGCTTCAAACCTACATACATTCCTTTCCCATTGTTTGCCATATTTTTTCTTGGACCAATCAGCGCCTTGTTATTGTATTTACCGTACCAATCACATCGTGGCTTGCCGTCTTGATGTTTTCTTTCCCGGGAAAACCCGGGCGACACGAGCCGTGTATGGAAGAAACTCCAAAGAAAATCGCGAAAAGCGCCACTAAGTGTTTTGTTTGTTCACGTATCCCTCTAAGTAAAAATAAGATTTACATATTTGAAAAAAAGTCCGTTGATTGAGCTGGGATCATTCGATTGTCGCTAGAAATCGACGTAAATAAATACTCCGGGGACAGCAATCTGTTTGTTTGCCGACAGTGTCTCCAGCAGTTGACGAACTACGAGAAGGCCGGGGAAGAAGCCAACCTCGTTCCCAGGGTCTCTCCTCTTCCCGCCTCGGGAGGGGGGGGGGAGGAAGAGGAGAGACCCTGGGAGCGAGGTTGCGAAGAAGCTTCAAGTAATAAAACAAGAACTTCTGAGTACCTTTAGAAATAGAGAGCAGTTGAGGGAAAAGAGACTCGCACGGATAGAACACAGAGACGAATCACACACGATTGGAGATGTGCGAGTTTATGGTGCCTCGAAATGTCTCCGGTTCTCCGAAACTTCACATGACCCTGCCGCTTGTACTTCCGAAACCAGTCGGCAAATTAATAAAATAAAAAAATCCTTTTCCCCTTCAATTAACTTCGATATCGCCAACTTCTGATGCGAATTTAAAGCCGGTATGCTGAATTTTGACGCAACAAGATCGAACACTTCTTGAAGTTCCGCCATTTTTCTAATCCAAGCTCTGTTACTTGGTCCAATAAAAGGGGCAAAATGATTGGTGGAAATTGTCAGCGCGAACCTCCGGAAGAAAATGAGAGCGGCACCGTGATTGGTTTATTCCGAGAAAGGAATGTATGTCGGTCTGAAGCAGCCGCGTAGGAGCGAGGAGTGTTGCGTGACTTCGGCCCGAGCGGCTACAAAGGAGACTATGTTACCCGTTACCTTGTAATATACGTAGTCTTGCATGACGTATTACCCCCCATTTTCATCCCACAGCTATAAGATGTTCATTGCGCTTGCGCGTATTCACGACTTAGAAATGAATCGCATCGAGGTACTTTGAACAGCCAAAAGCGGCCAAATGAAAAAGAAAATTTCATCGAGTTACTAGAAAAGAGTGGCTAACGAAAAACCGGAAAGAGATATAGATGGGGAGGAACTTGCTTTTGATAATCTTGTCCGAGATAAAGGGAACAGATATAAAGGAACTAGGTATTTGTTCTGAAAGGGCTTGTTATACTTAAATTTGATTCGAAAATACTTGATCTTGCGTAAAATCGAAGTGACTCTTCATCGACTAATTTGCGTATGTGGTTGTAATATGATACGCAAGTGGATTGTAATTCATTTTCCGACTTTGATCTGAATTATTATGAAGAATACCAACCAGATTAGTTCTTCCTTATTCTTGTCATGAGTGTAACTCTGAAACTGCGAAAGCCAGCGATATGTGAATTTAATTACCCCGCTGGGTCTTGCAAGATTATTTAAGATTACACAAGCTTTCCATTTCTCTAAAACTGCTTAGTAAGCATTTTTCCATGGTGACGAAGTGTCTCATAGTTCCGCATAGTTCTGAATAAGTAATAATAGGTAACAGCTCTCATGCGTTCAACGTGTACTGAACTTCTAGACACGCAGAGCTTGTTTAGTTGCGCTTTTTGTTTGGTTGCAGTTAAGTAAAAGTTACCCAGCGAATCGTGGGAAAATCCGATTAATGTGAAGTATCTTAAAAGGCCTGCCCTGTCTATCTTGGCGTTCACAAGCAGGTCACGTGATATTACAATTAACAGAACACGAACAGCGAAGAAAAATGCTTCTCGGTTTCGTGATCAGTCAAACTACAATTATAATAACATTAACAACTGTTCTAGGACCACAGCATTGACTGACCGAAACAGTATAAAGCGAGTTAGTTTCTAAAGAAACTGCGGTGTTGCGTGTGCGGGGGAGTGAAACACCAGAATTGGGTTTATCAACGGAGTTGATAATGTAAATTAACCACCGTACAGGGATTCAAAAAGCTGACGTTTCGAGGCTAACGCTTGAAACGTCAGCTTTTTGAATCCCTGTACGGTGATTAATTTACAGTACCAGCCTTCATCGAGTTTATTGGATGAAAATTTGATATATTTGCATTTTAAAACAAAGGACGGAAATTACAGTGAAAGAACAGGGAAAATACATTAGCTAGTTCTGAAAATCGCACAATCATAATAATGCAATTCGACAATGCAGTTGCATCTTGTCTGATCAGTTCTGTCTCTAATCCTTGCAAACCTTCAGTTAAAATTTGCAATATACGTGGAGGCAGGGGACTCTGGGGAGGGGTACTGAGTGCGGTTGCTTCGAGACGTCTGAGCCCTCAACGACGCCTTGGCCACCTGATAGAGATTAATTTTAATAACTCGCAAATTATTTGATCTTGTTAAAATGTGTCATGTCTTATCACTTTATGGGTGAGGGTGTAGCCATATTAAAAACACAAAATTAAAACGAAAGTAAAAATGAAACTATTTTTCTTGGTATTCCAGCTAGCATTCAAACATTCAACAGTACCTGTGAACCTATGACACCAGTGCTTTCATCCAAAGTCACAAATTAAGTAACCAATTTTTAAAGTAAACCTGATCTGTTTTAATAATTTTACCGGGGCGACGCTCGGAAAACTCTGTCTATTACTGTTATTGGCGTTAGTAGCGGTAAATGAAGGGAAGATTTGAACCGCAAGTAATGTTTCCAATTTTTATGAGCAAACAGGAAAGAGGAAAGATAACCAGACTCAGTGTTAAAGTAAGAAACTATCTGTCTGCTAATAGCAAATGTATTATGATACGAGCATTTTCTTTCTTGTAGTGACAAGGGATAAAAATAATATAACTTGTTCCTGTGAACCATTAACTAGCCGGCCATATGTACTTATATCGTTGCGTTCATACGCAAGTAAATGGTTGTTCACCATAAAGATATGATTACCAGTTACTACATGGAGGCAAAAAATAAACGACTCCACTTGGAACTAGAGGCCATATTGGCCTTCACTCGGCCTTCCTAGCCTGTGTACAGCCGCCCGCTCCCCACCCGTTGTACGGCGCAGACTACGTCGGTCGAGTAATTATGAAAATCCGTGAAGTAAGGCACACAGAAAACAGACAATAAGCTTTGCTAACTCTCGGTAGAGAAATTTAATCTGATGAGCCAGCGTTTATGCCTGAAAAGTAAACGCGTACAATTTTCATCGCGAGTAAATCTACGCGAAGGCTAGTCATTTAGAAGAATTTATTAACTCGAACGTTTTTCGCAACGTTCGCTCAAGTTGCTTCGCAAACAGCGAATCGCCCAATTAAAGGTAAAGCACGTTAAAAATTCACATTCAAACCTGTATTTTTCGCAAGGTGGATTCCCAGAAGCGCTCAAACATTTCGGAGAAAGTCCACAATATTTTAATATAATCCAACATGGCGGCATTCTTGTTGTTGAAATGAGCTTTGTGGATGAAACACGACGACGACAAAGAGGAAGAAGAACGGACGACATTTTTAGACTCGGCCTTCCACAGAAAGTCCGAGTAAATAGTTTTGCCAACTTCGTAAGTCTCCACTCTATCCTCCTCCCACAAAGTGGCAGAAAGCCGCCGCACTGACCACATACAGGATCCTGCCAAATACAATTCATTCTCCATTATGTGAACAAATGTGTTTATGTTCTTCCTTCCTGTGTTCTGCTGATAGCTCCATCAAAGACACATGTCTAGAAACATCCCGGTGGCTCCCACATCACCTTTCGGTCTTGCGTCTGGTTTCAACTTCCGGTCTGAAAACGTTTAAAAAAGACGCTGCTTATTTCAATCGCTTGTGGATGTCAGACGGCAGATATAGAACTTGTTGATTATTCATTAGTAATAAAAATACTCTTGTTTTTAGGCGATATGTATGTTACATATATTGGCTGCCTGTGCGTAGTCATTTTTCACTGAGAAGAATATTCACTTTTTAAATGGCTCTCGGGAACCGATTTTTCCTTGTTCTTATTCAGTATAATTGCGACTGCCCTCTTGAATTTAATTCATCTACCCTCTGGAAATCGGCATTTCCGACAACCTTTGAGTCCAAGTCATGAAATTCATGACTTCTTGTTTTTACCGATCCAAATTTTGATCGGTTAGCATGATAACATCAGACTGATCTGCAGGGATCTTTAACAAAAATTTATGGTAAACTTATGGTCAACTAGCTTACTTACTAACGTACAACAGTCCTTTGTTTGTACAGCTTTTGTCCGCATGGCCAACGCCACGTGGTTAGAACAAAAGATTCAGGATTCAGGTGACCAATTTCCGTGGTAAATCTAACACCTTGACAGCGATCACTAACTCTTGTTGAAGGATATTTTCATGTACATTAAATTTTCATGGCGGAATCGAAGGAAGGGACGGATCGAGAAATCCAGAAAGAGGGGAACGAAGAAATAAATAAAACCGCCTGACGCACAATACCACTCGGTTGGTACAGGAAAAAACAGGGGGCCGCGCCCCCTCGGAGGCCCCCCCCCCCCCCCAAAAATCCGCCCCTGGAAGGAGACGATGAGCTGGCTTGTTCAGAAACAAAGGGCAGATCTGTAGATTCGTATGTCAGGAACAAAAGTTTTTAGTAGTTTGGCAGACTTTCCCACACGGCGACTTCTTGGGGAAACAAGTGCAGTTAGTAAGGGCTGATGGCTTTTAGGCAAGGAACGTGAGCGTAAAGCGAGCGAGTCGCGTAATCAACAGTTCGGACTGGGGAGTTCGAATATGTCGTGTATTCAAAACATGAAAAAAGTCAGTTTCGCTGACACCCAGCTACCACCAAAAAAATTCGAGTTTCTCAGTAGACAGTCCAAGATATAGCCTGATAACAAGCGTCAACGGGGACAACTAGAGGAAGCCCCTCTCGATCACTCTCCGTTTACGCCTGCCATGTCAGGGCCTCAAAAGGAAGCGAAAGAACAAATTTGCTTACACCAGTTATCCAACACAAGATAAAAGCAACCTCGATCAGGCATAACTCGTCCTGGAGAAAACGCCTTTATCAGTTGTAACCCACGGCGTGTTCACAAAGGAAAGCTGTTTTGTGTTTTTCTTACAGGCCTGTAGTTCAGCTGCTTTCTGTGCTAGCTAGTAGTGTTTAACTGCCTACACTAGCGTCTGTACGGATACACAGAGACTCAACTTTTAACTTTTCACCAAAACGCCGAGTCAGGTTGTCGAGCCGGCGATCTCTGCGGGAACAAATGCATCGGACATTCGGGCGACGTTACAAAATTATGTGTGTGGAATCTATTCAAATTAAAAATTGACACTCCCAAATCTTCAGTATTTTTGTTTGGCCGTCCAAAAAAATGATTTACTTTTCGATTCTGTCAGCTGCGTGGGCTTAAATGTCACAGAGTAAATTAAGGGAAATACAACAGCGTTTCAGCGTTAATGTGATAGCTGCACATTTAGAACTGATGTAGGCGTTACAGATAGATCGAGAACTCAAACTTCCTTTACATGACTGAAACTTTCTAACCAGATTATGCCATTGCTGCTCTTTCTTAACGAAACGAAAGCAACATATCCGCGTATAAAGTGCTGGCAGTCATCTCTTTCTTATAACCTGCCAATACTGAAAGACGTACAGAGGGCGTACAGCGGTGAGTGGGAAGCTGTCAGGTCTTTATTTACTCACCCCCAAGCTCTCTTTTCTCGCCCACTAGTATAGGAGGCCAAGGGCGATCAATGCAAGCTGCAACTCGTAAGATCAAGCTTCTTTGCTTCAGCTCCTATTTTGAATTATAATGTTGGCTCAATGTGGTGTATACTGAAACTGACGCCGAATGCAAATTAAGTCTTCCATGGCTGCCTAGAGCCATACCCTTTGCTTCTCAGTGATGTGTACACTCCAAACCACCGAATATAAGTGGTCTGTATTTTTCCAAGCGGATGCTCCTTTTATCTCTTTTTATCTCAACATTTACTCAAGCCGCATCGTGCTACGCTGAAGGTTATCTCGGCACTTACACGAGGCCTTCGCCTTTTTTAATTACATAAGCGAGACAAACAGTAGGGCTACCTGCCTGTAGGTTGTTTCGGGCTGGTAGTTTTTTTAACTTCGACCACCATCGCTTCTGACAAATGTATTGTCGGCCGAAGGAGCCCTCTGATTGGTTGAATACTGTGCAAACGACACATGTTCCTCAGCTGTTTCTTTTTAATTCGTGTTTCCATATTTGTTATAATTTCTCTGGTATTGCTAGTCAAAATATCTCACAAACGTCAACATGCTGCTAATATCAAAACGAATACCATTTAAGTCTTTCAAATTTACAAACCACGAGGAATTGAGGTCTCTGGTTCCAGATCAGAGGTTTTCTTTCTTCTCTCTCCTTGAGTAACAATCACCTGAGTAACAATGAGGCGTGACACTCGCTGCTTTGCGGCTCTTTGTCGTCGCTTCGAGGCTCAAATTTTTGCGAGGCCGAGCAAAAAAGAAAACTTTTTGGACTAGAGTAGAAATCGAGAGCTGCTGAGTTCTTATATTATCAGTCCTTTTCAGGATAGTAACGGGCGCAAGCCATGGCCGGATAATGCGTTGAAACTGGAGCGAAGGTTTTTTTGTTTTGTTTGAAGGATGAAAATTAGTCGGCGAAGTTCTGTAACACCTCTTTTAATCTTTCCGCGGAATTTCCGCCCCCATTTAGTTCCTTTTGTTCCGTAAGCGTCTGTTTAGCTTTCGTTCTATAAATAGCAAGAGACTCGAAGAGCTTTTCTAATTTCTCCTCGTCTCTTCGACATTTCATGCACAAAATGGATGAGGCAGTGATCTCTTTGTTTACCGGAAATCACAACACAGACGACAACCTCGATACCCCGAGTGCCAGAGGTTTTATTTTTCTTAGCGAGGAGCGGTTAACCCGCGAAACGCAAAGTCTCGTTGACAAAAGCTTCGCCGCGTAATTTTCCTCCTTCAAATGGAAAAAAAAGGGTACATCCTCGATCGTAGCTATCTTTGTCCGTCTCGCGCAGAAACCGTCGAAAATATTGAACCTTCCAGATCAAGATTTTAACAAATTTTAAAAACACATTTTACAGAAGCAATAAGACCGGGGTTGTGGAAACGCATCTCAAGAATTTCGCTAAGACACTTGTAAGCAAGCGGTTTTAGGCGTTTCGCGTCTCCGTGCGCTTTGCGTTCAGCGGGTTAACCGCCGGCCTCGCTAAGAAAAACTTGATGAAACCTCTGGCACTTAGGGTAGGAGCGAACAGGAAAAACGGTTCGTTCACTTCAACTTTCCGGCGGATTTTTCACGCTCACATTTCGGAATACAACCTTGATCTATAATTTTATAGAAATGCGCTAAGAGTTATCGGCTATTTCCCAAAAGTGGTCGAGTTTCTGACCTCAACGGTAGTCGACTCGCTGGTTGAACCGTGAAAACTTAGACCACTTAGCCAGCCACGGCAGAGTGTTTCCTTTCACAACTTCTATTGTGAGTAAAGAAAGCTGCTTTATTTGTTCAAAACACAAGAGGTCTTTCCCGTAGATATAGAGGCGGATGGAAATATAAAGATTTATGTCAAATATATTTGTTGATTTCATTAACAGATCAGTAAGAACCGCTTGCTCCACAGAGGAGACTATCCACAAAAAAAGGGAAGGAGAAAGCATTATAAATTTTTGCTTTTAAGTAACCCTATCACATCTTGGATACATGCTCTCATTTTTCCTGACTTAAAAACACGTTGTTGTCAATCATCGGAGACTGCACGTGGGTGGATCATCACGTTTCCGCCCCCTGACAGAGATGGTCTACGTGGCGTCCGCTGGAAACCACGAGCCACAATGAGACCATACATTCATCATGTGCTTTTCTACTACACACAGAAACTTTTTATCCCTGGATTTTCAGTTTTAGTACTTGCTTTTACAGCAAGACATGACCAAATCGGACGCTCAGTTAACTCGGTAACACTAAACCGCCTTGTGGTTACAGCCGTCAGGGCTAACAAGTAAGATAAATAACTTTTATATCCATTTGGTCAGTATCTATCTTGATTTGCATTTAGGCAGCTTTTCAGATGCAAAGCACTGCTGTCTTTCTATGAGATCTCAGAAAATGCTAATTTTACGTAACCGTGATCCAGAGCAGACGCTGGAAAAAAATGTTTTTTTTTTTTCAGTCTATGGACAGTGATGTGATAAGATATTTCATTCTCGTATCATTCCTTGGCCACTTTTGTTCACAAAATTAATTCGCCCATGCCCTTCTTGTAAACGAACTCGAACTCTAACGTTCTTCCTGCGAAATGATGCTTTGTTCTCCACATCAAAAAGGAATTCACACTTCTGGACTACTGCTTGTTACCCTGGGTGCCAGAGGTTATTTTTTTCCATTTGAAGGAGGAAAATTCCGCGGCGGAGCCGCGTCAACGAGGCGCGAAGCGCGGAGGGAAAAAAATAACCTCTAGTCACGGCTGCCGAGAACCTCACTTCCATGAATTCAGGATATTGAACTCGATAGCTGATTGGTTTTCGTAGTGAAAACGATCTAACACTCAATTTCATTGGTTGAATGGTGATAATGCACCCCAGGAGCCACAAAACCGGTTTTTAGCTTGAGGAAGGCTTGCAAAAGAAAAGTGGCGACGGAAGGCTTTGAATAGAGGTGCAGTACAATTCGCACTTAATTGTGGATTTTCGGAGATTTTAGAATTGAAACCTGTTCAGGAAGGGGCTTTATTTCATTTTATCAAGCGTGAGGATGTGTTTTCATTTTATCATGCGTGACGATGTGTTTGCGGTCCTGTTAACAGCGTCCTTGATATTTGATTTGCACAACACCACGAGCGATGATCGAACCATGGGACAACTAAGTCGTTGTGAAGTTGAAGTCCAGCGGGCAATAAAGTTGGTTTGAAAGCGATCTCGGCCGAACTTGGGGCGGACGTTTCAGGGAGGACTTTTTTCTGACAGTACCACTGCTAATTATAGTCCATGAAGTTCTGTGACACCTCTCTTAATCTTTCCGCGGAATTTCCACTCCCATTTAGTTCCTTTTATCCCGTTAGTGTCTGTTTAGCTTTCTTTCTAAAACCATTCAGAGCCTCAAAGAGCTTTTCTAATTTCTCCTCGTCTCTTCGACATTTCATGCACAAAATGGATGAGGCAGTGATCTCTTAGTTTACTAGAAATCACAACACAGACGACAACCTCGATACCCTGAGTGCCAGAGGTTTTATTTTTCTTAGCGAGAAGCGGTAAACCCGCGAAACGCATAGCCTCGTTGACACAGCTTTCCTCCTTCAAATGGAAAAAAAAAATAACCTCTGGCACCCAGGGTACAACCTCGATCGTAGCTATCTTTGTCTGTCTCGCGTAGACACCGTCGAAAAAATTGAACCTTCCAGATCCGAAAATTAATAAATTTAAACACTTTTACAGACGCTATAATTTTACCCGGGTTGTGGAATACGCAGCTCACGAATTTCGCTATTTACACGCCACAAGAAAGCGGTTACCGCGGCAACACGTCATGTGAAATTATGAAAACAAGCAAACACTGTAGAAAACCGGTTTGCCGAGATATCCCTTATTACGAAATTACATAGAAATGAGGTTCTCAACTGCCGTGATCAAAGGTTCTTATTTTTCGCGTCTCCGTTCGGTTTGCGTTTAGCGGGTTAACCACTAGCCTTCTCTACGCAGACGTCTTTTGGCTCGTCACGCAAATGGGGAGGAAAGATTACGTGACGAGCCAAAAAGACGTCTGCGTAGGAGGCTAGTTAACCACCAAACTCGCTAAGAAAAATTAAAACTCTGGCACCAAGGTAACTGCATGTCATTCTGTGTTTAGAATCTGGAGAAATGATATCATTCTGTATCTGATATATGTGTTCAATCTATATGTTCTCTAAAATTAACGTTTTGTTTTAATGTGTTTCCTCTAATGCTCCAAATTCATACCCTGTTGGCAGCAAATCCCTATATAGCCTTTTTAAAGCCCCGACTAAACGGTCAAACATTTTCGTCCCACATCGTGTTTGCTGAACACAACGTTGGGTGGCCTAATGGACAATGTTTGACCAAACACCGGACAACTTGAAAGTGAGTCCAGAACAGTTTTTGCGTATTATCGCTGAAATTTCGACCTTATGTGGTTCATATGTTTGATTTGTTGGTTGGAGTCGGTAAACGACCAAACATTTGTTCGTAACGCGAAATGTTGGATGAAAATGTTCAGGATCTAGATCAAACATGGAAAATCATTTCAATGCCTTGAGAGATCGACGTGGCTAAACGGTCAAACTTGCTGTTCCGACACTATGTTGGATGAAAATGTTTGATGGTTTAGCCGGAACTTAAGACAGCACCCTTGGCCATAAAGATAGATAGATAGATAGATAGATAGATAGATAGATAGATAGATAGATAGATAGATAGATAGATAGATAGATAGATAGATAGATAGATAGATAGATAGATAGATAGATAGACACCTTTATTTAAAAGCAAAATAAATAGGTAAGACCTCAGGGTAGTCCCTTCAGGGAGCTTACAAAGCATCTCTGCTATCAACAGGAGCCCTGAAGTCATTACCTAACATAGAATATACAATAAAAGGATATATACAAAAATAAAGACATAAAATGTTAAGAGCCTAAATCTATGTACATTTAAAGTGATTATTAAAAATCGTACTTCCATAATAATGAAAGGATCTTCTGACTGTTTCCGTTCTTGTTGCAGGCAAATGTAAAAGATTGCTTTGCCGGGTTGAGCGATAACAGATGTACTTATTGAAAAAAAAAAAGTTATTAAAATACTGAGGACAGTGACCATCTATGCATTTTCTCACAAGTTTAAGAATATGATCATCACGCCGGGTCCTAAGACTTGGCCATTGTAAGGTTTCCATTGCAGTGTCACTACTAGATGTCTTAAATACAATTCTTCCTACGCGCCTCTGTAAAGATTCTAAAGTCCCGCTGTTAACTTCCCCACAACAAGCCCAGGCCCCGGCACAATTTCTAATATCGGTTTAATCATTGAAATATAAATGGCATTAGCACTATGTAAAGTGATATAACGGCGAACACGGCCCAGCATACCAGTTGGGACGGGTGTCAATGTGAGCATTACGTTCCGAGGTCAGTTCCCTTAGCCGCGAATGTTCCTCACATGGCTGGGAAAACGTGCGACAAGCCTGCTCATGGGGAAGGCGAAATTTGTGACAACCTCTAAGGATACTTATGCGGATGACTCACAGTTTAGGCTACGTTTTCATGTGGACGATTTGCTTTTTAATAAATGACCGCAACCGTCAGGAAATTTCACCGGTTTGCTTGCACATAATCAGAGGGCCTAATGTTTATTTAGGTCGGTCGCGTAAACGAATACAGCATCCTCAAGAATGTTTGAGTGGAGTTCTAGAGTAGATCCATATTCTGTAGACTGTCGATGATGATGTCTACAACTGGTGGCGTTCTTTGAGTGGGGGTAATTGTCTACATACGTTTTAAGCCGCTAGTGACAACACACGCAAAATCATCTGAATCATTCTCTCTCTCTCTTTTCGAGGTTTACCGCTATTAAACCACATCTTACGTTTACTAATCACGTATAGACTCGACCTTGGCAGGCCTAGGCTTTCTGCAAACCCACCCTTTTTATCAAAATCTAGTTTGATGTACCATGTAGCATGAAATTTTTGCGGGTTTTGCGGATTGCACTCCATCCGAAGAAATAAATTCCCGCACTGAGACCAAAACGCGGTACGTGAAATACCGTACACGTCTATATACAGAATTCAGTGTAATGCCTCTAAGAAGAGCGTACCATTACTCAACAAGTAATCGCAAAAATTAGTTCCCAGCAGAAATTTCAGTCATCTTGAACCGCAAAAATTGGTTCCTGCAAAACGCAAAAAATCTTCAATCCGCAAAATATAACTCTCGCCATATTTTTATATGTCGGCGTATTTGTGGTTTTGAGCACGCGAGCCGAGGAAACGAGCCGTTCCATAAAGCCGGTTACAGACGAGCAAGTTTTCCTTGACAAGTTTTGACTTGACAAACTTTATTTGCTGGTGTGTAAAGACAAAATTGTAAAGTTTTTCCTTGACAAGTGCACTTGTTCAAAAACTAGCATGCTAGTTTTTGAACAAGTGCACTTGTCAAGGAAAAACTTGACACATTGCAGAACTTGTTCGTCTATACGGGTCGACAAGGAAAACTTGTCAAATAAAATGTTGTCCGCTGTGTAATTGAATTGCTGGCCACAGTGAATACTTGCCAAAGAAAACTTGTTCGTTCGCTCACACCAGCAAATAAAACTTGTGAAGGCAAAACTTGTCAAAGAAAATTTGTCGTTCATAAATATGAGCAAATAAAAATTGTCAATGACACTTGTCTAACATAGTCAGATGCGAACCCTGCAAGCCAGTCTTGATTTAAGAATCAGAAACGAAAAAATCGGGCTGCTAGGGTATTAACAAAATCAAGTTATGAGGTCAAATATTATTCTGAACGCACTTTAATTGGTGGGTAAAGTTGATTTCTTATCGAAAACTGAAAAGCCTAAGGCCATCGTGAACTTCACTGGATCTCTAGATAACATCATCCTAGTGTATCTTCGCTATACTTTTTGTAAATACAGTTCGCTAATTATGGTTTCAGAAATTAGAATAACATTACTTAAGTGAACTAAACGTTGACTGGGGTACCTAAAACGCAATTTCTCCTTATATTATGTTGGCGTCGTTTTATGGAATATTGCGTTAAGGTGTCAGAAGACAGTTTAAGGTGCACTTTTCTTCATGGGACCCCAACATAGAACAGTCAGTTTTAAAGTACTTTTATTATAGCTTTTTATTTTGCACTGATCACAGATCGCGTGTATAAATAAATGAATAACTAAGTTCACTGACTTCACAGGCTCAGGTTGCTGGCTCGCTGTCCCTGACCTGTATTACGCTGACTAATTTCTATAAATTTTCATTGATTTCCGCCGGAAAACGCCAATATGATAAGATAAGTGGTTTTCCTTTAAGAACTTCTTGATGCGTTTCCATGCTCACCAGCCATTATAATTCATCGTCCTTCAAGAGAGACGGCGTGGCTCAGTATACCGATATCCGGCATACTGATGATAAGACAAGCTAGCACCATGTATGCGTTATTATATTACTCAAATTTAACAACAGTCAACTTTTAAACTACAGGACAAAATAGAACAAAATTCAACGGAAACAAGTCAAGGCTGTTCCATTCATTAACGATACCACTAAAAAATATATTTAAATTCATAAGAACTATATAAATAACTGATATATGACAGAGCATGAATCAGCTTAGCCCTTTCACCGCCAAGGGGTCTCCCTTTGAGGAGTAAAATCGTCTGGTGTTAGCCAGAGTAAAATCTATAAAGTCAGCCTCCCCTTGGCGGTGAAAGGGTTAAAAGACCAGTATAGCGGTTCGGTGTAATTTATTATTATGAACTGAAACAAATGCACACTCAGATGTTGTTCTTTGCAGATGTGAAGCGTGAAAATTCCTGACGAATCATGCATTTCTGAAGTTACAGAGCATTAAAGGTGAGTAATCAAACTTATGTTAGCTTGTTTTTAGATTCTATGTTTTAAATTTGTCTGCGCTTCCTTGCAGTTTTTTTTTTCTAAATCAGGAAGCCCTGTTAGGGCTACGTCTGAGTTTCATAATCTATCAATACTCCAAGAAAGAGAACCTAAACATTAATTAAATGGCTACGTTCTAGAGTCAAATCTTGTAAAATAGCAAAACTATCGTTTTACAAAGTCGGGACAAGTTTTACAGACGTTTGTATGCTGGAGGGGAGGGGGCATACAAACGTCTGATCTAAAAAGTCAGTTCCCGACTTTGCGATTTTAAAAGAAACAATTTCCAAACTTTCCAGCAGTGTAGACAGATTTTCGTTACATGGCTTATATAAAAAATGTAAACAACCGTGAAAAGGTCTATTTCGTCGCAAGTCATTGAATTTTCGATTTCGGAATGTATTCCGTTATTCGGTCGCCAAAACATTATACTTGGATAATTATCGATCAGTTAAATTGAATAGCCTTGCAAAGTTTACCCAGAAAGGGTAAAATAAATCTGCCGCCAAGGTTATGTTTCCTTTCGTAAATACCATTTCTTCTGCCTGAATGTCTGCAATGCAAGCCCGGGAATGCAAGTCGCTGTCTAATTAAAAAAAAAAAAAAAAAAAAAAAACTTCATTTTGCTTTTCTTCTTGTCGCTGTTGTAATTTCACGTGAGCAGTCTTGTCGTTCGTCGTCATTTCAGCTCTTTCATGTCACCGTTTCAGAGCCGCGCCGCCAGTTGGAATTTACGTACCATAAGAGGGCCCCAATCAAGGGCCATAACCTTGGCGTGCATTCTCTTCACGCGGGACACTAAACCGTTTGATTCGATCATATAGATGTAAAACAAGGCTTCGGTCATGCTGCTTAGTTTTGCAAGAGAAACCAAAACAGATTTTTACTGCATATGCTCTCCTAAGTTACTCGCTTTGGTGTCCAAGTGGGGAAAAATTGATACCTTTTGAATCCCGTTCTCCCTTAGGGAAATGAACGGGATTCAAAAGGCATTAATTTTTTCCCAGGGAGCTGGGGAGCATGGGAAGTTTGCTCGCAGAGAAAGATTTGGCGACTTTGACTTTGGCTTGACAAACGGCCTCAAATGTTCCATATAACGAGGTCAGTATCAATCACACTAACTCAAACGACATTTTGATAAGAATGTAAGTATTACCCTTCTCTCTTATTTTGAATTTGTGGAAGGGTTAAAGTGAAAGGAGTTTAAAAGACTTATAAAATTGTGTTCAGTGCGTGGGTGGGGGAAATGTGACATGGACAACAAAGCAAATTCTGTCTCGAAAACTTGACTCAGCTTGTGCAAAATCAAGCATGTGCTTTCATTTTAATGGAAAGTTGAAAACGAAATATTCGCAACTGTACCGGAGGACAGTTTTCCAAACCATACCATGCTTTTAATATTGAGCTTACTGCCACTGCGTTAAATGCATATGGCGACTGTGTGCACGTTAAATTTGACGCGTTCTTTCCAGTTGGCTAACAGAGGACATGAAGTGCTCGAAGAGCATCCAATAATGCTGTTCGTTTGTGGGGTCTTCGATTATCTGGAATAAAAAAAACTTGAATGTAGTAAATTTTGAACAAAGAAGCAACGAGCATACTAAAATATTAAACGAGCCGTGGCGCAAGGTTATTTACGAAGCTAAGCCAACGGTTCCGCGAAGAAGTTCATCATGCACAATATGGCGCCGTCGAACTAGGATGGTGAATTTGGAAGTGGTAAACTTCGAGACGGTGAGACAATAATTTTTTCTGCGAACCCGAGTATGTTCGAAGTTATTAAAGAAAACGAGAAAGCCACATGTAAACGCTAAATGTGGTGATGTTTTTTTGAGGTCATGTTGTCTGATATTGAAATTAAACACGGCTTTTCATGTTGGAAGTGCGAGCAGTGTAAGAGCGTACGATTTCGATATCCCTCGATTTTAACCAATACTTTCATAATTCAGGTTTAAGTTTTATTCATCTTACAACTTATATCATAATTAACTTGGCAGAAGTTTTGCAAATGTCCTGCTTGTGTTTACTATGCAATAGCTGCCACGTTGTGTTTTTGCAAGATACCACACTCATTGCCAATTCAGATCTGCAGCCACTAACTAACAAAGCGTTTTCCAGACTCACCCTTGAGTTGCAGCCGGTAGATTCTTTTGCCAAGGATTCATACAAGTTCTTTGGTCGCTAGCTAGTGCCATTAGCTAGCAACAGAACGATCCTTCCCTTTTCTTCTTGTTTTATCATCTTTCTATGAAGCTGCGTCATGGCTATAGACTACATCAGTTAGTGGTGGTTGTATGAGAATGATTATCTTTCAGATGTCTTTTGATTGGCTCGGTGTAAGTGTGTGTCGCAGTTCAACCAATAATGTAAGGTTTTGCTTATCATTGCTACTAGCATGTGACAGCTGTGTGCCTGGGAGTGACTTGCGTCATCTCCTTGTTGCTGAGTATAGAGTAATTTGCATTTAAAATTATTGTGCAAATTATATGAATGCCATATGTCTCTGGCCTTAAAAATTGTTTATGAGTATCTTAGTGAGGCCTTCCAAGGGGTAGAAGTGACAAGCGACATGGCTCCATAAACAGGTGACAATTTTCTCCCAAAACACAGACAATGGACAGAAATTGGCAGAAAATGCGCGACAGTTTGTGACAGCAACAATTCACTCTCCATTCCTCTGTTTTCCTTGAGAGAGCCATATTTGTCCCTAACAAAACAAGGGACAGACAGAGTTACAAGCAACAAAGCGACAACCAACTGACCCTTGGAAGGCCTCCTTAGTTTGCCTTGGGTGTGAATATTTGGTTCAAATTGTGCCAGAGGTTGTGCATGCTAATGTTCCCTTGTTAAAGGGACGCTAAGCAGTATACATGTAACTGTGTCTTGGGTCATCATAATTATTAGTTCATTGAGCAAAGAAATCTGTTGTTGAATTCATTTCTTTTACAAGAACTATTATTACGTAATTATTATTGCACAAATTCTTTTAATAGCATGGGGGCAGATTTCACTTAAACCAACTAAAACTTGTACTAAGCTGTTATATATCATATATTTTGGCAGAATTTTAGGCTGTTGCATTCATTATGTTGAACCTTTGTTAATTCAGTTCAGTTTGTGGTATGTAATTCCATTTTAGTCACGAGACATTGCATGCTTTTAATAAGTCTCAAAACATGTCCCAGGGTTTTCCTTTTCAAATGAAGTTACAGTTGACTTGAGCTAAGCAGGTGGAGATTATGGGTGTGCCAGCAAAAATTATTACTGAACAACAGCGATTCTTTGGTGCGCACCTGCCGAGGGCTGGTCCTTTCATGAGCGGTGAAAATCGACAGTCGCCAGCCAAAAAGGAAAACCCTGATATCCATGAATAGCTCTCTGATCGTAAAGAAGCATGATATCACGCCTGTTCAACACAGTTCCTTTGGACATGTTGTTGACTTACTTGGCTGTTCAAAGCTGAGTTTATTCAAGTACATTGATTTATCAAAATCTCATGCAAACTTTCATTCAGCACATACATCAGGACATGTGCTCTCAATATTTACTTGATCCAGCCTGTTAATCTCCTGAAGGCATTAGATCAGTCACAGGACTGTCACTAAGAAGCTGGGAACATTAGAAAAGTAGCCAGAGTTTCTTCTGTCATGACAGCCCCAAGTTACGATTTTGGATAAGAAGAATTCTTGGATAGGCTGCAAATAAAATTTTGCCCTAACTATTGCCTTTTACTTTTGTTTTGTCATTGTGGACTAACAGGCAAGGTAATTACCTTGAGCCAGTGACAGAATAGGTGATTTTATGCACCTATTACATGGATTAGCAAAAGTTTGATTTTCGCTGACTTTAAAATTGCGAGTATCTAGCATGTCTGATAGAAAATACACGTAACAGTCAAACTATTTTGGAAATTTTCTTTAATTAAATTCTTTATGTAAGCTAATCAAAGTTGTGTTTTGTAATCAAAGATTGTGGAATGTGCTATCCAAGCATTATTTTCTCTGGGGTCCTGTTTGTAACTACAATGTTAATGAAATAATGGTTTTTTTTAAAAATCAATTTGGACAGATTTTGGCATTAGTGTGAGTGCAGAAGGCGTACTTTTGTAAAGGTATATGTTTTCTGCAAAAATAATCAAAATGCACTTCTAGTGAAAAAATAAAATTATTTCTAAGCTGCTTAGGCAAGCATGAAAAATGTGCTTGCTAAGCATTACATAATACATGGGAAAGCATCACCTCAGGCCCTCTATTATGGAAATTACAGCTGTGTTATGTGCACTCTATCTTTATTTTTAGCAACTTACTGATGGATTTGACACTGACCTGTCAGGTTCTTATCTACATTGTGCCAATAATGAATGGCAAATATTTGTCTCAAGTACTTCATTTGCATATTGATGACATTTTTGTTTCTCACATTTCATACCACAAGTTTTATCTTACAAGTGTTTGTTCTTGAATTTTTTTGCTCTTGAATGTTTTTGCTCTTGAATACTGGAGCTCGATAGTGGAAGCTTTTAGTTTCTAATCTACATTCCATACAGTCTTTCCATACAGTCAAATCTTTATAATATTCTCAGACTGCTTCCATTAATTTTCGTTTGGCTAGGATTTCAACCTTTCAACAGTAGTATATGATAATGCATAATGTTCACCTGCAATTGGAAAAACTGCATTCCTTGTTGCGTTAGACAAAGGAGACCGCTTTCTAGTCTCTTGGTGATCCTGTGGTTTCTTGGGTGTCCTGTATACCAAGATGGATGTTTGCAGAAACTCCTTTGGATGGGACAACCTTTTCGTCGACATTTTGAATTCCTGAAATACGTGAAATGCCCGTGCAATACTGCCCACCTCGTGGTTTAATTTAGCTGTTTGCTGTTTAAAAATGGAATGCCAGAGACTAATCAGCGGTCAGAAAAGAGGACATGTAGGTCTTAAGAGCGGCAAAAGGCCGTATGCGTTTAGATTCCCTTGATTTCCAAAACACAACCTACAAAATTCCTATCCGTGGACTCAAGGAATGCTATGGGACGGTAAAATTAATTTGCTTTTTTAATGAATGAATGAATGAACAGGAACGGGACCAAAATGGGACCGGAATGAGCTGGAATGAACTGGAATGAGCTGGGACTGGAATGAGCTGGAATGAACTGGAATGAGCTGGAATGGCACCGAAATGAACTGGAATTGTTCTTTTAAAAATAATAGACCTCCATTTGAATTTGTACTTTTTTTAGTGATCTTTTTTCACGGTATATTCCGCTTGTGATCCAATCAGAAGACTATTTCAAGGACGGTTTATTTGGAGGAATAGTTCAGCGTCTCAACCAATCAGAAGGTCACTCAGGAACATGACATCTGTAATCATTGGAACATTCTGTATTTCAAGCAATGAAAACGTAAAGCTTGTGGGATGTGGCTGGAGTGACAAAGGTAGTTCACAAATTAATGTGATCAAGTAAGCTGAAGCCACGCTAAGGGCAATCTAGATAAGGCCACAAGTTAGCGGGCATCACCCCAATCAGGAAAGCTTGATTTTTGAAATCAATTACCAATCAGATTACGAAAGTTGTAGACACTGCTTACTCTTTCATCGTGTCACGATCTCGGTCACGCTCTGAAATAAATATTTTCTTAGACGTTGACATTGTGGTAAAAAATTGGAATGTGGTTAAGCGTTTTCTGTACTTATCGACAATGATATTCGTCATCACAGAGTTCAATTCAAATGTTCTGGACTCAGAAGGCACAGCTGAGTGAGTGAACAAAAAATTTCAAGAAAACTCACATTTGATTTGTTAACTTTCTGTTATGTGATCATGGGTATTTTGGGTTTATTTTGGTCCATTCAGGTACCATTCCAGTACTGTTCTGGTTCATTCTGGTGCCATTCCGGCTCATTCCGGTCCCATTCCTGTTATTCCAGTCCCGTTCCGGTCCACTCCAGTTCATTCCAGTTCCGTTCCAATTCATTTTGGTCCTGTTCTGGTTCATTCCAGTACCGTTCCGGTCCATTCCATTCATTCCGGTATCATTCCGGTTTGTTCCGTGTCATTCTGCCTCATTCCACCTCATTCTATTCCGTTCCAGCGTTAAGTGCAGTACCGCTCAAAAGTAAGTAGACAGTCCCTCGCGTCTTGATCCTTGAGTCTCAAGTCGAGTTTCGAGACCTTCGAGGCGAGTCTTTTGAGTTTCGAGTCGAGAAATTAATGAGCTTGTTGCTCGACCGATTTCTTGAGAAATAAATTGAATAAAGAACAGCACTTGACACATACCGTTCATTGAAATTTCAACCAAAATTTAGTATCGCACGGTGTTAAATTTCGCAGATATCTGAGATATGGTGGCAAGAATTTGCAAACTCTCTCGAAATTTCGAAGAAGCAGCATTAGATTTTTTGAAATTTCAAAAGAACGAATTTTCGAAGCAGTGATTTTTAGCCGAACTTCGGTGTAGAGAAAAGAATAGCTGCAAAGGCTACCATGTTAATTTTAGCATGCAGCAAAACGAGCGTGAATTTTCGACGTCACAGCAAACAAAATAGTGATATCTCTGGTTCTATAAGGCGTACAGAGACGATTAAAATGGCAAAATATGCTTTCTTCAAGGCTGAAATTTGATTTAAAACTGTTTATGATGTGCCGTCTAAGGAGTTATTTCTTTGCGAGTAAAATCTTAATTGTGTTGATTGCTATTTTTAGTACACACCAGCGAGCGAAGATTTTTGGCGTCACAGCAAACATAAAATATTGATATCTCCGGTTCTAGAAGGCGTATAGAGACGAATGAAATGGTAAAATACTCTTTTTCAAGGCTGAAATTCGATATAAAACTGTTTATGATGTGCCGTCCAAAAACGAGTTATTTCTTAGCAAGTAAAGTCTTTTGTGTTGTTATTTGTAGTACGCACCAGCGAGCGAAGATTTTCGGCGTCACGGCAAACATAAAATAGTGATATCTCCGGTTCTACGAGGCCTACAGAGATGACTGAAACAGCAAAATACTCTTTCTACAAGGATGAAATTCGATATAAAACTGTTCATGATGTGCCGTCTCAAAAGGAGTTATTTCTTTGCAATTGAGTGTTGTTTATGCGCATCTGCTCAGTAAAACATTAAACAGTGATATGGTTGCCATGTCATGTCAAGAACCGAGTCGATCCTGTGTCTCAACAGAATTGAAATATTTGCGAAAAGCGTTTCGAAGACAAAATCTCTTCGAAAATTCGAACAACTATGTAAGAAATTTTGCATTGGTGCTAGAAGTTTTGAACGAATTCCGTTCCTTTCGTAGGTTGGATGCGATAACAAAACACGAAGTTCTTTCCTTCTCGTTTTTGGTGTCGTTCCCTGTATTGGGAAGTACTGATATTTCAAGTTTTGGTGCGAACGGCTATTGTTGTTTCTTTGAGAGATAAATCGTTTCCTTGAACTTCTTTGAGTTTGCATATGTTGTTTCTCGATTCTCGATGCTTGATGCTCAATCCTTGGTCCTTGATCCTCAATACTCGCGTCTCGAAACTCGAACGTCTCGGCAATCGAGACGCGAGAATCGAGTTTTGAGGATCGAGTCAAGACTGTCATCTTACTTTTGAGCGGTACTGTAATGCCTCTTATGAAGACATCACTTTAAACAGACTTCAAACACCATGAGGTACTCAAAAATGCCTTTCTACAGCTTTTGGTTGATTTGGCTCGTTGGGTGCCCCTGTGAACTGAATATTTGCATATGTAGTTGTAATGAGATACCCCAGTGGTTTCAAGATCGAAGGTTACTTGATAGGCAACCACAACTTGTAAATTTCACTTGCATGACTTCGAACTCACTTTTTGAGCTTTGATTATTACTCGGGCTGCGCGCGTCTCGCGCGTCGCCTGGGTCTAAGATTACCAACGGTTATTCTTTTTCGTCGTCAAGTATCATCCACAGAGTGCACTTCCGGCGTTTCTGCGCAAGCGCTAACTATTTTTAACAGAGTGATGTCTGTTGTCACCTATCAGAAAATGTTGATTCACCTTGTGTCTTTTGAAGTCTGAACAAACAATATGTTAAGAGAAGTGTCTATGCGAATGATTGCAAGTTCAACGGCGAGAAGAAAGCTTTTAACATGAGTAAACTTAACTCCAGATGGACTGCCGTGTTTCCTCGTGTCTGCTTCAGTAGACTGCGAGTAGTCTCTAATTTTGGCAACGGATTGTGGGGGCACGTGCGTGCGTGAAGTTGCGAGGAGACGCGACGCGAGGGGAGCGCCAAAAATTAGAGACTACAGACAAAGGGAGTTTGACCTTTCACGGCCGAGTGATTCGGAGGTGTAAATCTCATATCAACAGCAAGAATGATGCCTGTTGTCACGTATCGGAAAACGTCGATTCACCTTGTGTCTTTGAAGTCTGAACAACTAATATGTTAAGAGTAGTATCTATACGAATGTTTGCAAGTTCAACAGCGAGAAGAAAGCTTTTAACATGACCAAAATTTAACTCCAGATGGATTGCCACCGTGTTCCCCGTATCGGGTGTCTGGAGAACTCAGACCTAGAAAACTCAGATCTCAGACCTCAGACCTAGAAAACTCAGACCCCCCCCCCCCCCCCCAATCTGGAAAACTCAGACCCCCTCAAAACTATACAAATTTTCAAAGTCAAATAAACGTGGACAAAATAAATTAACTCCGTTCAGTGCACTGAAATGTTACACCCTCTATTTATCGCAGATAACAAACACTTCACGTTATTATAATCGGCTCCGGAGCAAGAGACCTAGAAAACTCAGACCCCCCCCCCCCCCCCCCCCAAACTGGAAAACTCAGACCCCCTCATAACTATACAAATTTTCAAAGTGAAATAAACGTGGGCAAAATGAATTATCGCTGTTCATGAGGGGTCTGAGTTTTCCAGATTGGGGGGGTCTGAGTTTTCTAGGTCTTGTGCTTCAGAGCCGATTATAATAACATGAGACGACAAAGGAGAAGTGTTTGTAAACAGTTTCACTCTGCTAATTAATTTTCTGCTCACATTTCACCGAGACGTACTCCATTAAATCCTACATCGTTCGATAAGCGTTTCCTTTCTCAAACAATTATCCATCGAAGTGAAAACAAGTGTGCTTTGTTTTTTTTGGAATCAATGCACTATTTTTATCACCTTGCAAAACGATAAACCTCTGTGGCCTAAAGGTCACTGTTCTTGCCTGTGACGCAGCTAACCCGGGTTCAATGTCTTTTAGTGGTATATATCACGGGCTTTATTTTTCTGTTTCTCTTCTTCTTGTTCTTTTAGAAATATTTTTTATAAGTGTTATAATTAATGTTCTCAATGGTTGAGCTGTATTTTAGAGGAATATATGTTGATAGGGGTCTAAAGAAATAGACTCCAACACAAGCTAAACACAATGCGTCCGATGTAAGAAAGACAGACTTCCCTCTATTCTTTTGTTTAGCGCGAAGTTAGGGATACAATACTGTTTTTTGCAAGCCCGAGTTTAGGCTAATTGTAGCCTCTTGTTACTAGTATTCATAGTATAAACAGGTAAATTGTGGTGTTGAGCAATCAGTCTGTTTGGTTACCTATACAAGGAGCTCATTGTGAGTACCTCAGGTGGTATATGGCCGGTAACTGGTAAACACTAATTTACCGGCGGTACGGTATTTTTTAAAAATTGTCAAATTGAAGAATCCTGGCTAATCCAAACCATCGTTACCCTGGCTCCAGAGGCCCGTTGAAAAAATAAATATCTCTGGCTTCCCAGCCGACAAACTGGTTTGGACAGAAAATATATTCGTAAAATTATGGTGGCTGCTTTCAACGATCGCTTTTCTGCGTTTCGAACTGCTGTTCATTGGAGTCCAAATTTCCAGTGCAAAAAGAAGCGTTGTTGGCGTTCCTAAGCCGTAAGGATGCGTTGGCTGTTTTACCGACGAGTTGTGATAAATCCTTAATCTTTGAAATTGTTCCAGCAATTTGCAGCGGTCTACATGATCTACATGTCCTTTTAGTGATCTGCCACTCTCTAGCTGCCCTTATTTACTCACACATTCAAGAGCTTGCTGATAGCGGTATTGCAGCCTGCTCTCTTGGTTATTATAGCATTCTGGTTGACCCCCATACGACGTAAATGTGTTAAAGCATAATATAATATTTAAAAGTCCAGAGCTTATTATTCAGGAGGAACGGTGGCAAAAATTCCTACAAAGCAAGGGTGTGCTTGATTTCTGAAATTTTCCAAGGCTCCATTTAAGTTTTCTAACTTTTTCTAACTCTCGTATGCATTTCGTGCAGAACCCAGAAGAGGCATCATCTTGTTTACAAAGTTACAAACAGGAAATACCAAAACATCGGATAATCGCGCCACAACGGTTTGATACGTTTAGCCTCTTTGCATTTTCACCATGGAATGAAGTCATAAACTATCTAACTCGTGTTACAAACCCTGCAAAAATCGTCGACGAGTGAACAGACAATTTTAACCGGCGTAATAACCTTCCTCAACATTTTCCAACATACTTATAAGTTTTCACGGTTGGCTGCAACACGCGCCGATTATTCATTTCGAACTGATGTCAGAAATGTCAAAAATAATCCTGCTCACAACCAGACACCACATATCCCCGCCAATGAAAACCGGTTTGGTTGGATATCTGATACACGAAACTGCACAGAAATGAGGTTCAGCATTCGTGCGACCAGAGGTTATTTTTTTTCCTCTCGGCGCTTCGCGCCTCGTTGCTGCGGCTTTGCCGCGTAAATTCCCTCCTTCAAACGAAAAAAATAACCTCTGGCACCCAGGGTAAACCATCGTATGTCGATTAGGAAAAGTCAAGCGATCCTGGATGATTTAGCACTCAGAGGACGAACTGGGATTTGTGACACTACCGGTCAAGGTGTTAAAAAACACTAAATGACCGGCAGTCCCAAACAAATCACGGTTCGTCCTCCGAGCCCACCATAAACCAAGCGCTGGACTTGAGATCTATAAATAATTTCAGGATCGCTTGACTTTTCCTAATCAACATACGATAGTTTGGATTGGCCGGGAATCTTCAATTTGCCAATTTCCAAAAGAAATATCGGACTGCCGGTCAATAAGTCCTTTTAATACATTGACTCGCAGTCGACCTGAAAAAAATTTTAAGTGTCACAAATCACGGTTTGCCATCTGAGCCCAGCATAAACCAAGCGTTGGATCTATAAATCATTTCAGGATCGCTTGACCTTTCCTAATCCGACATACGATGGGTTTGGATTAGCCGAGATTCTTTGATTTGACCATTTTTAAATAGAACGGACTGTGTTTTTGACACCTTTACTGGCTACCGGCCACATAGGCACTGCGGATAAAATTACGCGGAAAATTTCCACTGATCGATTTGCCGATCGGACGAATGCACGGGAAAAAACAAACAGTAAGCACGAATATTCGAAGAGTATATTAAGTAATAAAGAAGCTTTACAAAGGATGTTAGCGATTGTAGCTTGGAACACGGAGTGCAAATATTCTTGTGTGTGAAATTCGACCTCACGATTGACATACTTATATTGGATAGCATCTTCGTTTTGATGAGACTTTGGCAACATGCAGCTGGATTCGTAGCCGTTCGAAAAGTTGTATAATCTTTGATTTGTTTTAAACGGGTAACCGAACTTGCTTATACGACTGAGTGTCTTTTCTGAACTGATGAACAACGGTTGAGAATTGCACAATGACAACCGCACGAAGTCGACATTTCAGCAGTAATTAGCAAAATAGTTCTACGGACTCACTTTGTCTGATGTTTCCATTAAGCCACCGAACGTTGTGTTTCGCAAACGTGATGTTGGACGAATGCACGTTTGTTAGCGTTATGAAAGATTGCTTCGCGTCATTTTTCTAAAGTCACGAAGGGAAAAAACAAACAGTAAGCACGAAAATTCGAAGAGTATACTAAGTAATAAAACACTTCAAGAATAACTGCCTTGCAAAGGATTTTAGCTATTGTAGATTCCAGATAGTCTTAATTGGGAAGCCGAGTGTGATAATAATGCAAAATTTTTGTGTGTGAAATTCGACCTCACAATAGCGATTGACATATTTATGTCGGATAACATCTTTGTTTTGACGAGATCCGGACTTGTTTACCTGACCGAGTGTCTTTTCTGAACTGATGAACAACGAGTTAGAATTGCATAATGACAACTGCACGAAGTTGAAATTTCAGCTAAGTAATAAAGAACTTCAAGAATAACCGCCTTGCAAAGGATTTTAGCAACTGTAGATTCTTGGTAGTCTTGGGAAGCCAAGTGCAATAATTATGCGAAATTCTTGTGTGTGAAATAGCGATTAACATACTTATATCGGATAACATCTTTGTTTTGACAAGACTTTGCATTGGTATTCGTAGCCATTAGAGAGGTTGTGTTGTTCGGGTAACCGAACTTGTTTATACGACTGAGTTCTGAACGCATAACCCTAGCCGTGCAAGCGGTTGAACTAATAACCGGCTGAAGTTATTATTTTTTTTGAACGGATAACACAAGCCGTGCGAATGGCTGCAATTTTTTTTGAGCGGATAAGACAAGCCGTGCGAACGGCGGCAATTTTTTTTGAACGGATAACACAAGCCCTGCAAACGGATACAAAATTTTATTGAACGGCTGATGAACGGCAAGTGCACAGCAAAACGCCGTTTGAGCAGATAGCCGTTAGTGTACGTTTTTGCGGGAGAGGTCACAATTAATATGTGAATGATCATCACAGTTATGAACACTACTTGCAGCAGTGAAAATAAAGCCCTCCCCCCCCCCCCCAAAAAAAAAATCCAGGCTTGTACGGGGTTTTGAACCCACAACCTCTGCAATACTGGTGCAGTGCTCTACAAACTGAGCTAACAAGCTAACTGGGAGCTGGTCATTTTGTTGGTTCGTAACATACCTGTGGGTGATGAATGCATGTATACGAGAATGAATATATGAAAATCATATATTTGAACTGTGGATTAATGAATGAATATGTGAATGATCATCGCAGTTATGATCACTACTAAAGCAGTAGTGAAAATAAAGCCTGAAAAAATCCAGGCTTGTACGGGGTTTGAACCCACGACCTCTGTAATACTGGTGCAATGCTATACTAATATAGCTGAGCTAACAAGCTAACTGGGAGCTGGTCGTTTTGTTGGTTCATAATATATTACCTGTGGGTGATGAATATACAAGAATGAATATGTGAAATATCATATATTCATTATCTCAAAAGCCCTCGAAAAGAAAAATTTGTTCTGAAAGTGCTTGAATTTTTGTTCAAATGGAAAACAAATGTGGGATTATATCAAAGTCAGTAAATTTTTGCATTTTATATATGGGGGAGCTTTTTTAAAGTTTCTATCGACCAATGAAAATATTTCAAAACACAGTGCATGACAAAGTAAACTTGCTATAGACACTCCTTGAAAACTCAGTGTCACTGGTTTGAAAAAATAAAACAACACTTTTAAGTTTAAATTAAGACATGTTTCGACATACTTATGCCATCTTCAGTTGCAAATGAAATACTCCTTGAATCTTATGTACACAAACCAGTATGCGCTTTGCATAAGCCTTCTATTCAAGTAGGCAGGTTTGCGTCATGAGTGGATGATTAAGTCAAAGAACATTTACGGAGGTTTTCAAAAGTGAAACTTTTAAAACCACAAAAGGGTTAATAGAATGGTTTTCAGATGGGTGTCGTAAAACTAAAACCAAAATGTTTACTTAAGCCAATTACAACAGATGCAAACAGTGCTATGAACCAATCAGAAAACAAAGCAATTACAGATAAGCGACACCAAGCACAAGAAAAATTAGGCATGTGTAAGACATATTAATGGTTTTAGTTGTACTTCTCATTGGCTGGGCAAGGTTTGCTATCCAATCACAGAGTGAAGTATTAAGCAAAACCAAAGGAAACGTGAATTACATGTACATGAGAACTGCTCAATTCATATGGGTTATTGGCCAAGCGTGAGGTCAAGATAGCGGGATATTGGCCAAGTTCTTTTATTGCATGTTCATGGACCAAGATGAAGTCGAGGTCCATAAACATGCAAAAAACGAGGCCAATCTTGACTGAACAAGCTTGGTCAATAAAGGATGTATTATGTGACTCAAAGGATGCTAATAAAAGGCAGTAAAACGCGGGATGAACGGGCTATCCCGAGCGGTCAAGATGGCTCCATCTTGACCTCGTGGGTAGTCAATCACAGTAGTAGAATTAATTCATCTTGACCGCTGAGAGAGCCAGTCATAAAATAAATGTAATTATTATTAGTCGATGGCATTATGGACATACAGTCAAACCCCTATTAAGCAACCATCTACATGTATTAAATGGCTAACCCTATTAATTAGGCAGCCAGTAATCAAAGTCCCAATGAGGGTTCTTCTATTGTTTTTTCCTCTATTAAGCGACCAGCCCCATTAAGCAGCCACTATCCTTAATTCCCCAAGAGTGTCTGCTTAATAGATATATTTGAATTGTTCTAGCCAGTTTTGAAAGTGCATTTTGTACTTGTTTGTTGTTTACCTGGATTTAAATGTACATCTTTATAATTGCAGGTAAATTGTGGTTGGCCATTGGCTTTGATGGATGTGTTGTCTGCCCTGTTAGAAAAATTTCAGCATGTTTTCACTGATCCCTACAAAAAATCGTTCATTGGCAAGACCTTGGAAGGAGCCTGCAACTTCCCAAAGGTACCTTGTGACCAGTTTGCTAATGATATCAAAGAGGGGAGAGAGCATTTTGTGTACACTTCAGTTGTACGTCACTGTGAACGGAAAATACTAAAATCTTGGAGTGACAGCCAAGATCAGTTCATTGTGCTAATTTGTGGCCACACTGATGAAGGGCTCAATAACAATCCAATAAACTGTCTGTCTGTCCTAAGTGCCGTTGCTTTTGAACAAGGCAACACAACTTGTTTGGAGGAAATACAAAGAGTTGCAGACAATTATTCAGACTATCCCAATGCAGGTGTTCTGATGAATAACCTTGGGGTTATGTTTGAAGAAAAAGCATTGAATATCAAGAGTGATGAGTGCTTTACCAAAGCAAAGAATTGCTTTGAACATGAAGGAGACAACCTCTGCAGTGCAGTTGCCATGTTGAACTTGGCAACTCTTCACAAGATTTTTGGCGAGTATCAACAGGCAGGGTTCCTCTGCAATAAGGCAGCTGACTTATGCCATGACATCTCCATGAGAACAACAAAAGATGTTAATCTACCAGAGAGGGTTTTGAGAAGAGTTGCTGATTTACTGGAAGAGTTCGAAAACTCTGAGAAGTTTTGCAAAATTCTGAGGATTGGTGTTAGGTACAAGATTTGTGGTGCTAGTGAAGCATGTGTAGTTTTTTCCACAGAACGGTTGATGAGCATTCAGCTTAAAGAACGAAATGGTGAAAACATTAAAGAAGAACTAAAAGCTTTTAACTCTCGTTTGTTTACACTGATGGATAAACAGGTACTTGAGTTACTGAATACAGATTTCATGAGCACAGTTATGACGGCAGCAAAGATTAACCGTGACACTGGTCATTGTGAGGAAGCCAACAAGTTAGTTGAGAAGCTAAAAGCCACATTCTCATCAGCCCGTAGCAGTAAGTACCCCTTATATGGCTTGATGCTGTTTCAAGTTGGTCATTTCAAATTTGGTTCTGGAATGATTAGTGAAGCCAAGAGTGCCCTGAAAGAGGCTGATAAGTTTTTGGTGAGCTACTTTGGAAGAAATCACCATGTCACTGCATCTTGCAAGATTGTAATGGGCTCTTGTGCTCAGCACGAAGGTAACAACAAAGATGCATCAAAGTACTTGAGGGAAGCCATTACTGTCTTCAGAAATATAAACCATCAGCATTATGAAGTAGCAGAAATCTGTTTGAAGTTTGCTGATCTATCTGTTGAAGAGGGGAATGTTCAGCTTGCCAAAGAAACCGTTCAAGAGGCAATGAAGATTTTCACAACCGTTTGTGGCGAAGCCTCCTTTAAGACAGCAACAGGATACATTAAAGCAGGAGTGATCTTACAGAAGGTTGATGAATTTCAAGATGAAGCTGCTGACAGACTGGGAAAGGCCATGGATATCTGCAGCAGCCTTGGATTAAGATCAGATCATCCTATTGTCATGTTTTGCCATCAGTTGCATGGAAGCTTACTGCTCCTGTCAGGGGAGAGTGAAGCAGCTGAACAGTGTTTGGTTGATGCTCAAAAGCATGTCCCTTTACCTGATGAGTCTTGTAGAATAACGTCTCATATGCATCATGTTTTCCCCAAAGTTAACTTGCCTATTGATCTCACTGCTAGGTACATGTATTCTACAGGGCAGCATCCCTATCTCATTGCTGAAATTGTTTCTCTGGTGAATCTTGTTTCCTTGAAAAATGGCAGTGATAGGCAGAATTATCTTGAGGCCCTTGCAAGCTGTGTAAACAAGAATGAAACTGAGAGTCTGGAAATATGGGATTTTGCAGGTCATAATGTTTATATTCACCACAGAACATATGGGAACACCTCGGTGTACTTAATTATTTCCTTGGATCCTGAACAATTCATGGATGATGGCAATGATTCTAACAGAGTAACATTGGTACGTTCAAGGAATTCATCTTGTATTCTGTCTTGGAAAAGTTCCTGCAGTATTCAAGAAATGAAAGAGTCAAGAAATTTGGACTATGCTATACGTGAAAGTGTTGGCACTCTCTTTTTGCAACCCAAGTTCCGAAAGACATTCGAGGAGAAGAGGGATTTCTACATGGAGCTGGCAATACCAGTGGAACTTAGTAACACTTCTTCCTTGTGTATTCAAATTGATTACCTCCCCCTTTTAGTTGAGATGAATCTAACAGAATTGCCTCAAGAAATTGGAGCCTTTGGTTACTTGACGTCCTGGACATCTTCTTTAAGTACTGAACCTCTAGCACATGTCTCTACCTTTTGCTATAAATTTGACAATCAGCGCAGAGCTGAATTTGCTTTTGATCATTTGATCTGCAATTTAACTAAACATTTAGCTCTAGGAAAGGTGCAAGTGGTCGAGATCTCTAGTGAACCAAATTGTAAGAACACTGCTTTTTTCCCTTTTCAAGGAGAACACTTTTCCTCCTTATCTGTCATTGTATATTGTGACTTGCCTGTACTTGAAGTTAAATGTCGCACTCTA